>JAOTBA010000205.1:36162489-36177874 GCA_025629845.1 Erythroxylum squamatum
ATATCAGACATTTCATTAACTTTCTTAATAAGTGTGCATTTTCTAAAACGACTTTTATTATGAATCGGAGGGAGTATAAAACATACGAATTTTGTTATAAAGTCTGTTCCCCTTTTCCACAACTCCTTTTATAAACATTTACTGACTTATGTATTAGAATAATTGCTTGACGGTTGAAGTTTAGGTCAGGCTCCCCACAGACTGTCCACGAGCAAACTGACAAACATATCATAAAGAACGGAACTTAAGATAGCGCAGATACCAAAGTTATCAATATCGTATCAGATTTGGTACCGAATTAAATTTTAAGACGAAACTATACTGATGTCGACTAGTATCGAGTACAGTTTTAAATAATTTTTTTAATTTATAAAATAGTTCCTATAATTTTTAAAATTTACAAAATAATTCATTAATATATTAGTATATTGTACTATTGTACTTTATACTTTACTAGTTTACTGTTTACATCAACCACGTTTTCCAAAATCTTAATAATAAATAATAAAGACAATTAAACTTTATATATATCTTTATTATATTATATTTTTTCTATATATAATAATTATCTATATATAATAATTATCTAAATATAATAATTTATTGTAAAATAATGAAAGTAATTCAAAATTTTGTATTTTATCAAAATTTTGAGTTATTTTTTAAAATTGTTAATTTTTCACGTCCCATTTCGTTTTACAATTAATTAGACATAATTAAAATTTTAATTTAATATATAAAATTAATTTAATATATATCAATAAATATAATTAAATTTAAAATATATTTTTAAAACATATAAATTTCAAATAATTTTTGATTTATTAATTAAAAATATATAAAAATAAATATTAGTTTATAAATAATAAATTTTAAATTATTTATTTTAAAAAATAAAATATTTTATTAATACTTTATTAATAAATATTATACAAAATATTAAAATAAATTTAAATAAAAATAATTTAGTAGTAATAAAAATAAAAATATTTTATTTTTAAGTTTTATTTAATTTATAATTATTATTATTTAAAAACTTTGAAAAAAAAGGGGACAAAGGAGATGTAGGAGAGAGGGAGAGAGATTTTAAAATTTGTTGAAAATTTTGCAACAAAATCTCTCAAATTTTTAAAATTTCCGATACCAGCTGGTATTTAGCTGGGAGGGAGGGAGAGATTTTAAATTTTGTTGAAAATTTT
This sequence comes from Erythroxylum squamatum, assembly GCA_025629845.1. NCBI lineage: Eukaryota > Viridiplantae > Streptophyta > Magnoliopsida > Malpighiales > Erythroxylaceae > Erythroxylum > Erythroxylum squamatum. Next base: position 36,163,689 of record JAOTBA010000205.1, read on the forward strand.
GTAACAAAATCCCCCAATTTTTTAAAATTTCCGATACCAGCAAGTATTTAGCAGGTATTTTGAATACCGGCCGACACAGCCGAAACGGACTGGTACCGACCGGTATTTAAACCCAGTACCTACCCGGTACCAAACTTAAAATACCGGTACTAATTTTAGGCCGGTACGGTCTGGTATCATAACACTGGCAGACACACCAATTGGGACTAAAATGCATTAGGCTAAGTCTTTCTTTAGCTCGCTCACTATGTTTATACAAATAAACCATACTTCTTACTCTTTTATCACACCATTCTTATCAATTACCAAAACTGTTGCCCGCCTGCTTTAATACAGCAACAGCCTTGTAGTCCAGACTCCAGACTACCTAAATAAACATATGAAATGCAAACTCCCCCTAACTCTGTTGTTCCCTTAGTATGGGAAAGGAAACTCTCAACAACCCTCCTTCAAACACGAGATGGGAAAGGAAACTCTAAATAACCCTCCTTCAAACACAAGATAAACACACTTTATATAGAAACCAAGTTATAACTAGCGCCCCGATGGCAGTTGGCGGCATAGGCCGACATCAGCACCTGTGGCATGGGAATGTCTGATCACAGACACATCTAACGAGCTCTGAAAGCCCACTAGGCATCCAAATACATCACCCCCTTGTCTTGGCCCTCTTCATGCCAAGGCTGTTGTGGAAGGGGGAGAGGGAGCCTGACATTGGAGAACCCTCCTCACGAAGTGTACCATTCAGCATTGCTAGCTCCCTCAGTTGATGCTTCTTGTAGAAATCCTGGGACTCGTCCTAACATTAAAGGTACCAAATTGTCGTTCCTACATTGTAAATTACGATAGATCCAATCAGAGAATGCAAATGGATCTTACCACAGGCTTCAGTAAGTCTTCAAGTATCTCACGTGCTTGTATTAATCGAGCGTCCACTATTTCAACGGGCAATTCTGCTTCAACTAGGATATGCAGAGGCTCATTTAGATGCTCATACCCCGGTTTCCCCCTCATCATTTCTTCCTTCAAGAAATTAAAACAAGTATCGTTTAATTTATTACAAACTATATAAATATGGTTTTAATAACTAGAAGAAATTGATAACCAAATCAAACTCAAACAAACATGCAAATGCCAGCTATCTGGGATAGAAATCCTTCAAGCAGGTAGCAAATGCTTTCAGAGCCAAATCAATCGAAGCAAGAAAAGAATTATAACATATGTAACACTAAAACATGAAGGAAAACCCTTCTCACCCTAGCTGGATCCTTGATGCTGCCACGCCCTCTAATAAGAACACGGCACTCAGCACTAGCTTCCACCCGCTTAAGAGAGTTTCCCCTAGGGCCAATAAGACGGCCAACAAAGTTATACTGTGGCAAGAGGTTGATGTCAGAGTAGACAAGATAGCTAATATATATATATATACTGATGTAGGGGTCTAGAAAGATGTTCCATACATTAGGATATTTGCCGACAGGAATGTCTACCCTGATGGTTCTCTTAACAATAAGACCAGATGAGCTACCTTGAGAATTAAGCCAGTTTTGTGCTGATGAGGTCGGTATTAAACCTGGCATCTGCATAGCATAATACTGACTGGGTCAAAAAGAGAAAAAGACAACTTTGTACTGCTTTTCAGATGAGAACTAAATGGCCAATTAACCCCCGAAAGTAGCTCAAGAGAGTTCCTAGGAAACTCCACAGCTTCCTTGGAGAAGCACAAGAGAGTGTTTCAGACACATTATATCAGGAAGAAGGCAATAAAATAAAAAGGCCCAAGGTGCACTTCAGTCAAAATGAAATTTTAAGACAAAAATAATTATTATGCTAGGAAGCAATCACTAAGAAATACATAAGAAGCTGAACACAGATCCAAGGTTGCTAGTGGAGTATGTTACACGCAGAAAACATTCATTAAAAAAAAAAATTCTCCGCTTTAGATAAGACATCTGACTAACTGCTCATTAAGTGAAGCATAGAAATGGAACAAAAAGCATACACCAGCAAATCTTTCTTGGCAGTCCTACAACTTAAATTTCATGTCAGTATCCTGCACAAGAGTAATTACAGTTACAGTAGAAGTAAGGATTTGAATAATCCATTATGTTTCTTTATATTGTTATGAAAGCCAATGTTCATTCTTTATTGCGCTGCCCATCCACAGAATTCAGAATATAGGGACTAGAGAATCATTTCATGAGAAGGGAGTTCTGGGATATTATGCATTTTTTATAAGCTTTTGGCACCTCAATGATGTTAGTCTCACACTTGTACCAGCTGTAATGATAGAAGTCCAAAATTGAAACTACACACTCAAACAAAAGTCATAGGTTAGCATAAAATGGAAACATTTTGTCAGTAATGCTTCTAGACAATAGAATAACTAGATGGAGAAAAGAAGGTTATGTTAATAGTTAGTATCCATACTTCTGATTGAAACCGTGATGCCCATCCATTTGAATCAGCTCCTCCATTTGTAAATATTCCTCCTGAGGGTAGAGGGCTACCATGTTCAAGCCCACTTTGACCTAAAACTGATGCATTCCCCAACAGTGTAGTTACACGCAATATTTCTGCTCCAAAAATGTCAATTTTCAAGACAAGATGTACCAGTTAGCAGTAGTTAACAGATTAGTTAGCAGTCACCAGAAAATGGACAGACATGACCGACGTTAACTGAGTTAGTTAAAAAAATTGATGCTTTTCCAAAAATAAGTTCAACTTTCAGAAGAACCTGGTCAAAGATGAAAGGTCAATGATCATGTTCCAGACCTACTCTATTACAAGCATAAACAAATATATGGTATAGATTAAGACAATATGACTATTAAAGTTACTGTTTCACCAAGGGTACTCCAAGTTTCCAAGGAAGAGAAGTCTAATAACACCGTGTATCAATCAACTTAAAAATCAGGATTACGTGTATTAACCAACAAAGACAAAAATACCAGAATCAAAATGAGCGTTCCTTGAAAAAGACAATAGTTGGCAGGAAGATTACTACAAAAGACTCTTATATCGATTAACACCTTTGCCTTTGATGCCATCTGCACATGACTATTCTGCTACCTATATAAGCTATAAAGAAACCCTAATGATAACCTATTAACAGTACAAGGATTATAACAGTCGAAGTATTTTAGATGTTACATCACTAAAATAAGACTACTTGATCATTTATCATATAGGGAAGAGCAAATGGAAATGCAAGAGGTTTCCTATTTGTAACTTCCACCATAATAATTTGCATGAACTGAAATTTGGAAGTAGAGCAAATTGTCTTCCCAGCAGCAGCTAAATGTTTACGCATGCATGTCAGAATTGTCTAAGTTCCCTGATAAGATGACTGATACACATCAATTTAGTAGGAGATAACCCAATGTTATTTATGTTTATCTAAATTAGGTTTATGGGTTAAATGAAAATTTTGACCTGATACTTAGATTTAGAGTTTTAGATGAAGCTTTAAGCACCTCATGAAGGCTTTATCGAATTGCTCGTTAGCCCTATCACATGTTATATGGAACTATAATGACTAGAAAACTTGACCATAACACAGCAACCTTAGCATAAGGATTAATGTTTCATAGGTGTTCACTAGAATTATCCACAGTCCCCCTCTAGTAGGTATTGCTCAGATCCCATGTTTGTCTAAGTCAATGTAAACATGCCCTAACATTAAAAATTTGATTAATACTATCTTTCGGGTGCTGAGAACTATTTGTCTGAATATTCCTAGGTTGTCCTACAAATAGGGGGAGCTTAGGGGGATGTCGCATTATAAGGGTAAGATTGAAATCTCCTTCAAATCTTTTATTGGCTATCTTAAAACTTGAGTAAATTCACAAATACCCAGAGTCCCTTTGTTAACTGGAAGGCATTAGATTAGCAAGAATGAGCACTAACACAGTTAGCTTATGATTACAAAATGTGTAAAAACAAATACGACCACTTAAGGAGTAGCAACTATAATTTCAACAAATAAGAAACCAAACTATAAATTCAACACATAAGAAACTAAAGTTCTTATAACAACATTCATTTATCACCCCACATAATGCTGTAGTACGTTCGGCAGGAAATATGTTCTAAATGATGAAAACTGCAATTTCACATTCATCAACCAGAGAATAGGTCATGACTATCGATCCAATTCAACAAGAAAAGAAGAAGATTTACCCGAAACCTAAACAGTCTGGAACTAAATAAATGTGTGATGCGGAGTGATGTTTAAAACTCTAACAAAAGACAAGCACAAAGAGGATACAAGAATGTACACGAGCTAGTGACAAAGTTTAATAACACAATAACAGAAAATATGTGTTGCATTCGCTTGTTCTTGACCTTAATACATTAGATGGAAAGAAAAAATTAAAAAAAGGAACTTTTCTAATCTAAACATTTTGCTTCAGTTTATCACTGCCCTAGCTATAACGGAGATGCAGAAATTAACTACTTTGGTGTTTAGGATTGTAGCTGATCTACATAAGAGAAAGAGAACTGAGCAATGAAACTCACCCTGACTCAACAAGCGATATGTATGACGGATAATAGGCATAAATGGATTGAGCTTGTTGCGCTCTGCCAATAACTCTGATATATATCTGCATAAGAGATACAGGTGACGTAAATTGACATGTAATAGCTGATGCTACCAATACACACATGACTAACGAATTGTATGCTTAAAGAGATTGATTATCGTGACAAAAGAGAAATGTTATACATAGCAACAGGCAAAATCTTAATCAAAACAATTAAATTTTAGCTCATAAAGATCTGTAGTATCTATATTCAACCAACTACAAATGTGAAGTTGAAGAGTTAAAGTCAATCAACCAATCAATCATAGAATTGAAAGAAATGAGTTCCATTAGATCAGTTTTAAGCTACAGACCCACGATCTCGAACACCCCAAGCAGGAAAAGGAGTTCAAATATTGACCAACTAAAGCAGCAGCTGAAAAGTTCAATCACAGCAAAGGACAGCAATTCCCAAGAATCAAATACGTGATCATGTGGCATAATATGGTAAGACAATGAAACTAGTAATAGAAGAGGCAGAATAATTAAAAAAGAAAGAAAGAAAAGCTGATCCGATGCACATAACTGGAGGGGGAAAAATCAAGTCTTGATGCAGTAGCAACAAAGAAAGACACAATGAAAATCATAGAATAGAATCATACCAACAAAAAAAAGAAGGAAAATAATTTTAAAAAACATAGATCCTAGTGGATGGAAGAAGTGAATTACTTTTCCTGCTCGACGACGAGAGCAGAGGAGGAGGAGGAGGAGGAGGGGGAGCGGAGGCCAGAAAGGTGAGAAGAGTGGGAAGCAGAGGGAGATGGAGAGTATGCCATGTAACGGGCAGCGGACGCTGCGGCGCCGCCGGAAGCTGACATATTGGAAGTGCTCCAATTGATATCCTTGTAAAAATCCAAATGATCAGATAACATAACAACGACTACTACTAGTATTAGTACTGTTATGTAGTAGTGCTCAATCAGACTGATACTCGGATATCATATGATATGAGAAGAGAAGAGAAGGGTTTGTTCTGTTAGCCAAGAAGACTTTGTTGTGTTTATGTGTGTGTGGATCCCGACCACTGGCTCCCTCCGAGCGTCGGTGGATCTCTCCTCTCCGTTTCCCTTTTCTTTTATAACACCACCACCAACACCAACACCCGCAACAACAATACCAACCAACCCTTCCTTCTGTTTCACATTCACTGTTTTCAACTTTTTTTTTTCACTTTATCTTCTTATTGAGGAAAAAATATAATAATTAAGGGTATAAGGACAATATCAATTTTGGAAACGATTAAGCTTTGATTTTCCATTATTTTGAAGTCAAGTTTTGAAGAACTGGTACAATTACTCTCAAAGTTACAAGTTCTCTCCTAACCCTCAGAATTTTAGTGCAATGCAACAGCCAGACGTTTGAAAATTCATGCAGGATATCTAACGAAAACTGTTAAATTTTTAATATGGGCAAATTGTAGAGTTCACTAATAAGAATTGAGCTTGAGTCAACTATTGTTTAAATAACTAGACTAGTTATTTGGATAGTTGACCCTTACCACTTATAAACTCTTTAATATTTTTACGTCTAAACAATACAGGAGACTCTAACAAAAACCAAATCCAAAGTATTCCACAGCTCCTGACTTTCGCTGTTTGGCTGATGAAAAGAATCGTAAATTCAAAATTGTATAAGATGGGACCATAATCCATATAGTCTACTCTTACATTAATTGATTGGTGTACAAAATGACAGAACTGGGGAGTCACGTCTACCAACTAACTCAAGAATTCTCGTCCTTAGGCCTTAGCCGCCTTAATTTAACCTATGTAGCTTAGGTTTACGTGGCCTTTCTTTTTACAAGTTGGGCCGGTTGTGGTGCTAGGTTAGGGCCTATTGAGCAGTTTTCACAAAGTTGGGGGTTATAATGCAAATAAACAATTCCCTCCCAAGAAGAGCAAAGAAAGTAAAAGACAGCATTACTCTGGTCTTGCCACTTTCTGTCTGGTCTTGCCACTTTCTGACAGTCCAAAAGAAAAGTGGATGATCATCGTCGTCGTCGTTTAATTTTGATCGGTGCGGTTAAAGCCAAAGCAGGTTCACTTTTCTTATTGGAGTCCCAGTTAATGGAGGAGAGAGCACCTTTCAAAAATCTTCACAGCAGAGAGTACCTAGGCTAGGAAAATAAGGTCTCCTTTCTTTCTTCTTGCAGTCTACTATGAACATGATGCCACTTCAATTTCTTATTTGTTTTTCAGCATTATCTTTCTTTTTCTTTATGGTGTAAATATTCTGAACTAGAGATTTGGCTTGAAGTAATTGATAGGTGCATTCGGTGGCTGGGAATTGCACTGGTAGGAAGCTCGGTTCTGGTTCTGTTGATTAAATTGATCGTATTTGACACATTGAACTTCATGGCCATGTAAACATTTTCTTTTTTCTTACTTTGTTTAAACCCTTTGGTTTATTTGACTGATGGAGTTACCAAATGGCGATGCTTAGTTATAGTCTTGATGACAGCTGAGGCGGGGAAGAGAAGTTCCATTTGTTGGTGTTATTGGTCCACAACTTGGACCTACGGTGGTCAACGTCATTATTATCCTTTAACAGTTATCATGTTTAGCTATTATTATGCTTTAACGTTCATTTCCTCTATAACCAACGTATACATTATTTCTGATATATATAGGAGTCGTCCATCTGCTCAATAAGGAGACCGTTAAACACTGCTTATTTTCTATGTTTTTCTTCTCTCACGCATCTTTTTTTACTCCATCCAACTCAAGCATTTTTCTCTACATCCAAACACTTTACACACTTATTTTGTCTTACACACAAATTCTACATTTATCTGCCTTCCTTTAATTTCAGAGATAGTTTCTACTCCAGCCTTTGGAATGCACCGAAGCTGGTGGAAAAGACGTCAACTTCAGGGTCAAATCCCGTTGTCCTGCTGCACGGTACAGGAGGAAATTTCCAACTTAGGGTAATGATTTTTTACGACGCCTTGTATTTCAGATAAGCCATTCCATTTTAATTATTATTGCTACTTTTACTAATAATCTAAGTAGAAAAATTATTATGTTGCTATCGTTTGTTGGAAATTACTGCGATTTTGCCGTTGCTTATTAAATTTGGTAGAAGTCAAATACGGTATTGTTTTCTTCATATGTTTTGATTATTTCTTGTGAGACATTTCTTCTTTTGAATTTAATATGTCGTCTGCAAATGAGATCAACGTAGGTTCTGCACTTACTGTTTCCCATATAGGTTTAGCTCCTATCACTATAGCTCCCAAAATTATACCTGATCTAACTAGATTAGAGCCTCTAGATAAGAGAAATTTTAAACGATGGTCTGAGAAAATTCTGTTTTACTTTTAACAATACGACATGGATTATGTACTGTTTCAAAAGATTCCTTGTGACAATACTGACCTTAAGATTACTAAGGATAACCGTAGTGTTAAGGGAGTGTTACTCAACCATATGATCAACCCTTTGTTTGATATCTACTGTAAGTACAAAACTGCTAAGGAAATTTGGAATGCTTTAGAAGTGAAATATGAGACGAATGATGCCAATACTAAGAAATATGTTGTCGCTAGGCGGTTAAAATTTATCGTTGTTATTGATAAGCCTATTATGGACTAACTACATGAGTATGAAAATCTAGTTGCTAAAATCCTTATTGAGGGTATGAACATGTGTGAGTTGTTTCAAGCTAACGCCCTTATTAAGAAACTACCTGCCTCATGGAATGAGTACAAAAAGCAGCTGAGACATAAGAATAAAGATATGAAACTTCAAGAGTTGATAGCACATATAAATATTAAGGATGCCAACCGTACACAAGATAAGACCAAAACACTCACCCTTGTCCCTACTGTTAAGGTTAATGTGATAGAACATAGAAATGCTAATAACTTCAAGAAGAATGATGGACAAAACAAACCTTTCAACAACAAACAGGGTTAGTTTAAGTGCAAAAGGATTGATGGTGACTGTTGGTGGTGTCACAAGTTAGGCCATCCTGCTGCCAATTGTCAAGCTAGAATCAACTATGAGAAGAAAGGCCAAGGACAGAAACCGCAAAAGTTAGGGAAAGGAAACCAGACAGGGTACCAATTGGGTGACCAGAAGAGTTTTGGTAAGCCTCAAGCTAATATGGTTGAAGCTGGTAATGACGAGGAGGTCATTATTGCTATGGTGTCCGAAATCAACCTTGCTGGAAATTTGGTCGAGTGGATCATTGACACATGAGCTATACGTCACATCTGCACCAACAAGGACCTGCTCAAGGAGTTGAATGATGCTGCTGATGGTGAATTCGTATACATGGACAACTCCAGTAAAGTTCTTGTCCAAGGAGTTGGGAAGGTCACTTTCAAACTCACATTTGGAAAAGTGTTAGCATTAGAAAATATTTTATTTGTTCCTGATGTATGTAGAAACTTGATTTCTGGTGCATTGCTTAACAAAGATGGAGTTAAACTGACCTCTGATTTTGATAATCTAGTTTTGACTAAGAATGGAAACTTTGTTGGAAAAAGGTTTTGTAACAGAGGCTTATTTGTACTTGATGTTGAAATGAATGCATCTACTTCTTCTGCTTATATTGTTGAGTTTTTAGACCTATGATGCTCTAGACTTGGGCATGTGAATGTGAGGTCAATTAAGAGGATGTAAAGTTTAAACTTGTTACCTAACTAAATCATTAATGAAATGGAAAAATATTATATTTGTGTTGAAGCTAAACACTCTAAGAAACCTTTTAAATCAGTGACCAAGAGAGAGTCACAATTGTTGGACTTAGTTCACACAGACTTGAGTGATTTTAAGAATTGTACGAGTAAAGAAGGCATGAGATATTATATTACCTTTTTAGATGATTGTTCTAGATTTACTAAGATTTACTTATTGAAAAATAAAAGTGATGTAAAGGAAATGTTTATGAAATACAAAGCTAAGGTTGATAACCAATTGGAAAGGAAAATTAAGAGATTAAGGTCTGATCGAGATGGTGAGTATAGTATTGTTTTTCTTGCTAATTTTTGTGAAAAAGTTGGTATTATTCATGAGCTTTTAGCCCCTTATACTCCTGAACAAAATGGAATAAGAAAGAGAAAAAAATCAAATACTCAAGGACATGATGAATGCAATGTTGATTTCCTCAGGATTACCTGATTTTATGTAGGGGAAGTTATTCTTTCAGCTTGTTATGTTCTAAACAGAGTTCCTCATAAGAAACTAGGTTAAACCCCATATGAAAATTGGAAAGGTTATCCACCTAACTTGCGTTTTTTGAAAGTGTGAGGGTGTCTTGCTAAGGTTGCTTTACCTGAACATAAGAGGAAGAAAATTAGGCCTAAGACCGTTGATTCAATTTTTGTAGGATATGTCTCTAATAGTGCTGCCTATAGATTTATGGTTAAGGAAGAGGGGTCTAGCACTTATGAATCAATTATAGAGTCAAGAAATGCAGTGTTCTTCGAAGATATATTTCCTATGAAAGGGAGTGTATAAGTCCCTAGGCAATTTGTCCCTAATTCTTCTACCAATGATGACATAGAGGAAGAGGAAATTGTTCAACTAAGAAGAAGCAAAAAAGCAAGAGTACCCACTAGTTTTGGTTCTGACTTTGTTACTTCTTTTGTGGTGACAAAACCTGAGGAGATAGATGATGTTTTTGTGGTGACTTATATTATTGAGGAAGATCCCAAAACTTATGAGGTAGCAATGAGATCTGTGGATGCTACATTTTGGAAGGAAGCCATAGATAATTAATTAGAGTTAATCATGTCTAATAAAACTTTAATTTTAGTTGATCTACCTCAAGGGTGTAGGCCTTTGGAGTGTAAGTGGATTTTCAAAAAGAAATTTAAACTTGAAGGAACCATTGAGAGGTTCAAGGCAAGACTTGTGATTAAAGGCTTTAAACAAAAAGAAGGATTGAACTTTTTTTTTATACTTACTCTCTTGTTACTAAAATTGCATCTATAAGGATGTTATTTGCTATTGCCTCGTTATTTAAGCTTTATGTTCACCAAATGGATGTAAAGACAACTTTCTTGAATGGCGATCTAGATGAGGAAATTTATATAGTCCAGCCCGGGGGGTTTATAGTGTATGGTCAAGAGCAAAAGATGTAAGTTGGTTAAGTCTTTGTATGGACTTAAACAAGCTCCCAAACAGTGGCATGAAAAATTTGAAAGTGAGATTTTCAAATATGGTTTCACCTTTTGTGATGTTGATTCTTGCATTTATGTTAAATATGATGCCAATGGTTATGTAATCATAACTCTTTATGTGGATGATATACTTATTTTTGGTACTAGTTTATCTGTTGTTGATACTTCTAAGAGTTTGCTAAAGTGTTCTTTTGATATGAAAGATCTTGGATCTCGGACCTTGGACTTTATTTTGGGAATCAAAGTTGATAAAATTAGCTTTAGTTTTAGGTTAAATCAAACTCATTATGTTGAGAAAATTTTGAAGAAGTTCAGCTACTATGATTTTTATCCAGTCAAAACTCCCTATGATGCTAGTGTTGCTTTAAAGAAAAATATTGGTGAAAGTGTACACCAAGCTGAGTATGCTAAAATTCTTAGTAGTGTGATGTTCTTAATGAACTATTCTTGTCTTGATATTGCATACTGCGTGAGTAGACTTAGTAGGTATACTTATAATCCTAGTTAAGATCATTGGAATGCATTGATTCGTTTATTGAGGTATTTGCAAGGTACTATACATTATGGATTATCTTTTGGTGGTCATCCTCCTGTATTGGAGGGTATTCTGATGCTAATTGGGTTACAGAGAGTGATGATATACACTTTACCAGTAGTTATGTTTTTACCTTAGCAAGAGCTGCAGTATCTTGGAAATCATCCAAGCAAACATGTATTGCGAGATCAACAATGGATGCTGAGTTTATGGCATTGGAGTTGGCAGGACAAGAAGCTGAGTGGCTAAGAAATCTCTTGGTTGATATCTCGCTTTAGGAAAAACCAATTCCTTCTATTTTCCTTCATTGTGATTTGTAGGCTGCCATTCATGTTACCAAGAACAAGGCATATAATGGTAAAAGTAGACATATCAAATTGAGACATAAAATTGTCTATACTTTAATTAGACATGGCGTAATTTCTTTAGATTATGTTAAGTCAGAGAGAAACTTAGTGAATTTGTTTACAAAAACTTTGAGTAGAAAATTAGTTTAAGAGCATGCTAAAGGGATGGGGCTGAGCCCAATTGTGTAATAACCTTATGATGGACACCCGACTTGGGAAACCAAGTTCAATGGGTCAAACGGAGTCATGTGATGACTACTTACTTGTACTTTGTTTGTGGAATAATACTAAGATATATTCAGTTGTTGAATTGCATTCCTAGCATGACTTTACTGTGTTTGATGAGGTTGAATTGTACAATCCTTAATGAGTTCCATAGCCCAATTTTGGGTGGTGTGAGCAGTACACACTTGATGAACTCACCTACGTGATTATGAGGGGCTAGCCACCCTCCTATGAGAGTATTTGGGCTATCTCTCTAGAGCGATTATGAGACTAGAACATCGATTAAAGAGGAGAATGAAGAATGTCTTATAAGAGTACGGATACCTCTTCCCCATAGGCGCGTTTTTTCGGGAGCGAGAAGAACAAAACTGTGAAGGCCTTGGCCTGATGGGCAATCCAAAACAGACAATATCTATGGGCGGGTGGTCTAGGCTGTTACAGTTCATGTTGAACATGCTTATATTGTGGCTTTTGAAAAACACTTTCTTGAAGCTCGCACAAGATAAGTGTGCAATCCTTTTGAAGCAAGGACTTATTGAGCCCACAAAGTTGGATTGGGCTTGTCAAGCATTTTATGTCAATAAACATTCAGAGCAGAAACGTGGAAAAAAGAGATTAGTCATTGACTATAAACCTCTGAATGCTTTCCTGTAAGATGATAAGTTTCCTTTACTATGTACTCAAGTACTATTCCTTAAAGAAGCTGTTATCTTTTCAAAGTTTGATCTTAAGGCTGGATTTTGGCAATTGGATATTTACTTAACAGAATGATAAAAGACTGCATTATGCATTCTCAATGCACAATACCAATGGACGGTTATGTCATTTGGACTTAAAGTCGCTCCATCACTGTTTCAAAAATCCACGACAAAGATCTATGAGCCTATCCTTAATAGTGCACTAATCTACATTGATGACATCTTACTATTCTCAAAGACCCATAAGGAACATCAGGCCTTTTTGAAAAGATTTTTGGATCTCACTAAACAGTATGACATTATGCTATCAGCCTCGAAAAGCATTATTGGCACTACAGAAATTGAATTCTTGGGTATGCATTTCAAAGATGGATTCTAACAGCCAGGTCCACACATTGCAAAAGAGTTGTTGCAATTTCCTGATGAAAAGCTCACTGTCAAATATATACAACAATTCTTTGGAATTGTCAATTATATTTGAGATTTCATACCACACGTGGTAGCTTACACTTCAAGCTTATCCAAGCTTTTGAAAAAGAATCCACCACCTGGGACAAAGGAACAAACAAAGCTTGTCAAGCATCTAAAGTAGACCTGTCAGGATCCTCCACCACTAAAGATTCCTGACACAGGACAATGTGTCATACAGACTGATGCTAGTGACACCCACTGGGGTGTTGTACTCCTCGAAGAAATCAATGACCAAAGACATTATTGTGAGCATGCAAGTGGTCAATTTAGTTCTGCTGAATGCCACTATCACATCAGCTATAAGGAGATTCTTGCTGTTAAACGAGGTATTGAAAATTTCATTTTCCACCTCACTCCTTATCATTTTGTCATTGAAATAGATAACACCTCCTTTCCAAAAATCGTTGATCAGTCTAAGAAAAAGATTCCCAACAGTCAGTTACTTCATTGGCAAGAGTGATTTCCTCCTATAAATACTCTATTCGACAAATTAAAGGTCACACAAATATCCTTGCTAATTATCTCTCTAGACCTATAAAACCTCTCTTGTTCTTCTCTTCTTTTCTCAAACTTCCCATTCCATTATACTGGTTAATGGAGTTTCTCATATTTGCAAAATATAAAAAAGAGTTTCCTCCTTTGTTTTCTAATCCTCCAACTACTGTTTTAGAGCTTTATCCACTTCTGCATTAGAGTTTGTTTTATTATTTGCATCTAACTCTTCTTCAGCATGACATTTTACCAGTTCCTGGATTCTTTGATCCTACTACACCTTATAACATGATGTATCATATTTATGATACCATCCATGACTCCACCTTGTGGCATCTCTGGGCAATGTCAGCCTTTTATGCATGTTCAATTGTCTTTTCACCTCTTCATGTGTATTGTCATCTCTCTGAGCCAACTAATTCAAAATATCTTCTATGGACCTTTCTTGAATGGTTCCAACCCCTAAATAAATGGAGAATTGATATGTCCCAACTCTTAACACATCATAGATTATGGGATTCCTCTTTGGATGATCAAGAAAACTATGTCATTCATCTCATTCATCATCCTTATGTTATGAGTGATTCTAGACAACTCTACACATTCAACCATCTCCAGCATTGGCAAACTTCTACTTCCTGGTCTACAGATCAAACATGTTTCCTAGAAGATTTATATTCTCTTTTAGACCAGTTAAACCAA
>JAOTBA010000205.1:36177974-36200170 GCA_025629845.1 Erythroxylum squamatum
CTGAAGTTTGTGATCTTTACAGTTTTTATGTATCTGCAATTCAAAAACTTATTGATTAATATTATGTACTTTGCTCTCAAATTACATCTCAAGCAATTAATTCGATTTTATGAAGAAATTGAATCCGAATATAATCAATATTATTATTATTATAAATTTTGTATTTATTATTATTATTATAAAATTTGTATTATTATTATTATTATATAAGTTTTGTACTTATTATTATTATTATTGTTATTAATTTTATTATACGAAATTAATTATCTTATTATTATTATTATTATTATTATTATTATTATTCTTGTTGTTGTTGTTGTTATTATTATTAATTTTTTATTATTATTATTATTATCATCATCATCATCATCATCATCATCATCATCATCATCATCATCATCATCATCATGATTATTAATTTATTATCATTATCATTATTATTATTATTATTAATTTTGTAGTTATTATTATTATTATTATTATACGAGATTAATTTCTTATGTGGGAGGAGGGGTGTTTCTGGAAGTTGCTTATGTTTTTTGTTTCGGAGACGGAGACAAGAAATTTTGTTCTTCGGTTTTGGAAAGAACAAAAATTTATGTTTTTGTCATCCGAGGACAGAACAAAAATCACTTGGGACAGCAACCAAACACATAGAGGGATATGATTTTTTTGTTTTATCATCTGTCTCCACTAATGGAGACAATAACCATACACTACGTAAAAACTATTCAAAGTCTAGAGGTGACAAAAACATGAAGCATGTCATTATTGCGATAATTCAGGACATATTAAGAGGTTCTACTATAAGTAGAAGATGGATCAGAAAAAGCAATATCATCAAAATGACAGTGACAGTAAAAATATAATAGCAACACCTTCAAGCACAAATGATAAAGTGTCCCTAGTTTGTGAAAATAATGAATGCTTCCATGTCAGCAAATTGCTTCTGAATGGTTGATTAACATTGGAGCATCTTATCATTGTGTTCCAAATGTGGAGCACTTCTTAAACTACAAGAGTGGAGATTTTAGGAGTGTAAAGATGGGAAACTAAAATTTTGCCAAGATAGTGGTATAGGTGATATTTGAGTAAAGACAAACATCGGATACTTACTAACCTTGAGAGACGTATGACATATCCCCGATCTAAGGCTAAATTTCTTATTGCCTAATATGTGAGATCAAGAAGAATATCATCACACTTTTGGGGATAGGAAGTAGAAACAGTCCAAAGGTGCCATGTAGGTTGCCCGAAGAGAATTATGTTGCTCGCTATATAAGACACACTTAAAGGTGTGTGGTGGTGGAGAAGTATACACAACCAAAGAAGAATTTTCATCAAATCTAAAGTATACACAACCGAAAATGAATTTTCACCAAATCTATGGTATTGACAATTGGGACATATGAGTGAGAAGGTATTAAAATTCTTGATTGGAAATTCCTAATCCCAATTAAGAACTCACAACGGCTTAAACCTTGCAATCATTGCTTGGTTGAAAAGTAGCATAGAGTCTCTTTCAATAGAAGATCTATAAAGAAGTCAGAGTTATTAGAGTTGGTATATTTAAATGTTTATGTTCTTATTAAGGAGGAGTCACTAGATTACAGATATTTTGTTACATTCATTGATGATTCTTCAAGGAAGACTTGGGTATACATGTTAAACTCTAAGAGTCAAGTGCTTGAAACTTTCTAGAAGTTTCATGTTATGGTAGAAAGCGAAACTAAAATGAAGCTAAAATGCTTGCGAATAGATAATGCAAATGCAATATGGGAATACATCCAAGCCAAGAATAAACTGTTATGCAACTAGTTGATATTCCCAGACAGTATGGGAATGATCTTGGATGCCACAAAATTCAATTTTCTCAATGTGGTTGTTAGTGCTGCGATCAACATCAACATATCTTCTCCTCTATTTTGTTGGTGAGTGAGTGAGTGAGATTTTCAAATTCAGCAAAACTGTCTTCAATTCACCGATTTTGTAATTTAAACTGTCTTTCATTTAATTGTTGCTAGGTAACAAAGTCCCCTTCTGGGGATGAGTTTTTTTTAAAACTTAAAATACTTGAAATTACTAAAGGAACATCGTTTATAATGAACAAAGAATAACAAAAGCACACCTATACAGGAAATACAAAACAGAGAAAGTAGCCTTTCAAGTCACTATCACAGAGTCACTGTCAAAATAAACAAAGGAAACAGAACACTCGGCTACCAGAATCAGTCCACATCTAGATCTTCCGGCGTCTTCTAATAGCCAAACAAAAATGATTCTGCATTCCATGGCCAATTATGGTCTCCCTGATCAAGTTAATAATATAATCCGCTAACTCGTATTTGGTCCTTTTTAATTGCTTGTAAATACGTCTATTTCTCTCCCGCCATATGTGGTAAAGGACCATTTGGAAAGACGTCCGAATAAGGAGACTATCCGGCCTCCCTTGACGGACTACACGAATAACCCCATCTAGTACATCATTCCACTCATAGGTAAAATTCAGGTTACTCACTAGGTATAATATGCGATTCCAAACTGTTTTGGAAAACTCACATTCAAAAAAACAAATGGTTTCTGCTTTCATCGACTAACTTACACAGCACACAAATAGGGTCATAACTTCCGAACCACCTGTCCTTTGTTCTTAATCGGTTTTTGATGGTCAACCATAAGAGAAAAGCTGCTTTAGGACATAATACCTGTTTCCAAACGAGCTCAGACCATGTAACCGCTTCCGTCAACCCTCTCCAAATGGTACGAGCAGAAGAGGTTGTGAAGTCTCCATTTTGAGTAAGAGTCCATATCAGCTTGTCCGGAGAGTTATGAAGGGAGATACCTTGCAAATAGCTGATAAGAAGATAGCCAAACCTATGCCTGTACAAGCGGTCACTCTCCCGCACAACCCATGCTAAAGTGGCATTTTTAAGAATACGATTACGAACTCCGTTTAATTCATCACACAGCCAAAGAGGACTCATCATATGCCAATTGTCAAACCAAAAATAGATGTCTTCTCCATTCCCAATTTTACTCCGAATCAAAAGATAAATCTTTTCACGCAAGTCCAGCAAGCTTTTAAAAGTCCAGAGTTACTCCAATATAAGCTACCTTTCAGTAATCAAATTGAACAAGAGGAGCGGCGCTTATTTGATTGGGCTCCAAGTGTAACTTCTGCACAAGATATCCAGGTAACTCTGAATATGGCTTCGTGCACATATACTGATCACGCCAATTTTACTTTTGAAGCAGGAGGTCGTTTGGTGGTAGCACATACAAGCAGCGTTTTGGATTCTTTCGAGTAGAAAAATAAGCATTTAAATATGTAGTTTATACTTTGTACACAAGGGGTTAATTAATCCGACGCTGTTAATAGTATTTAGTTTTAGAAAATTGATATATTAGATGATCCTTTCAAAATGACGTAATTGAAACCAACGAACAGGAAGAGATTGGAAGGAGACTGTCGCAATTTGTTGGAAGAGAGTCGTGCAAAGGCTTTCTTAAGACCCAATCATTGAATGTGGCAATCAAATAATGGTTCAAAATGGAACGGTCCAAACTCAAGCTAATAAGAATGAGTGGGGCCAATCTCTATCGGCAGAGCAGGCTCATTAACACCCACCACCAATCTCCCTGGTGCCAGCGAGTATTAAAATATTTCAATATTAAATTAAAAATGGACAAAAGCGTGTGAGAAAACTAAAATATGAATCAAATCAAGTGTCCAGTCCTAATTGACATCTTTAAGAAAAGGAAAAAGCAAGAGAGGAATGATCCACCTGTATGTCAGTGACACTGTACATCCGTTTGGACGATGACCAGCATCTTGGTCCCACCACCTGAGCCAACACCTGGAACTGATAACGTATGGGTCCCACTGTCCTATTAACCCCTCCTCGGAGTAAAATTTCTTTAAATCATTGACGGAGTAAATTTTTCTTAAATCAAAAAAGCAAGCAGCTCCTTTTCTTCACTTTCTTCTAAGTCCGAGTCCGAACATATAACAGTTCCAGTCAAAACTGTTTTATCTCTTCCCTTTTCACTACACAAACTTTTTACCAGTTGTGCCCAATAAAAAAGGTAAAAGGAGTTGCCGCTTACTTAGGACTAGAAGACTTACCATATGCTATACCCACCAATAATATTAATATATATGGACTGGACTGGAGACCGAAGAGGGAGGGAATCTCTTTATTTATTTATGTTTTCTTATAAGAGGATAAGAAAGAGTCATTTTCACCAACAGGATTAAAGGTATATAATTACAGGCTTTGTCCATAAAAGAATTGCACAAACCATGGCGATGGGACATCGGTGTACTAGCAATCAAAAGCTTAGAAGGAGAGAAGTAGAATCCCCAAGTTGAGATAAGGTATTTTCATGATCGGATCCAGCCAATTCCCCATTGTTAAAAATAAATAAACTCTTTTTGTTTTTCTTTCCTCCCTCAAAACCTTATAATTTATCAGACACAAAAATTTGGGAATAAATCGAAAAAATATCAGAGAAAAAAGAAAACAAAACCCCAGTTCATCAAGAACAATCAAACCTCACGTGTGTTACACATGCATCAAGTAATCAAACTACACAGTTGGAGAAAACCCCACGATGACCATGCTGCTCTATGAGTGATGACTTGCCGCATCATGTCGATCATCGCCGCCGCCGCCACAACCGTGATGTGAATGGGACCCACTTGCCTGGGACTCCGATACACCGGAAGGTCGATAAGGGTTAAGTCCAGCGAGTATGTTAAAATGCCCTTCGCTCATTCCACTGTTACCACCACCACCACCACCACTGCTAACACTATTAGACCCCAGTTGTTGTTGGCTTGGAAATAAAGCAACAGGAGCAGGAAAATTCATGAAATGTAGACCGCTAGACATGGAGCCCCTGTACAAAGCAGCGTTATTTGTATTAACTGACGGAAATGTCCACACAGAGTCTCCGCTCATTACTTGATTATTTGAGTTAGCGACCATCCAAAAATTCGCCGGAATTTGACTGTGACTCGCTGGAATCGCCCCAGTGCTCGACTGTAGCAAGCAACTCCCCATCTGATGTTGTTGCGATGATAAATCCTGTTCTGGCCTTCTCTTCCTGCTCAAGCTTTCTTCTGTTTCTGTTGACAACTCCAGTGAAGAGCTGTCTCGCAGTTCTTGCTTCGCTTGGAGGACTGCATTCAGATTATTAGTCCCAAAATTTAGGAATGTTGGTGGGGGTGTTGTGTCTAGAGCAGGGAACAAAGTCCTACGTTGTTGCATCGAAAAGTGTGGATTAAAGGCAGCCGATCTTAGCTGGGAAGGGACCGACATGCTTGAGCCTGAACTGCGAAGAGAAATGTTGAGAGAAGTAAAATTTGCTGGGATTGTACCCGTGCCAGTGGCTGCGATCACTGCTGGTTCTGCTTGCTGAAGTAGCCACTCGATGGTTTCGCCATCGGATTTGTGGCCAAGTTCTCGTGTAAGCTGAAAAACCCTAGCAGCGCAGAGGGCTGGCATACGAATTCTGCGACCACGTCCTTCGACTTTGGTGTGTCGGTCTTTAGTTGATGTTCGTTTAGGGGGAGGTTTCTTGGATGGTTCTGGTGCTGCAATTTGGAGACCAGAAGTGGGGCGGCTGGTGATGTTAGTATTGTTACTGTCATCGTTGTTGGTATTAGGTTGGATAGGGAGAGAAGGGTAAGGAGAGGAAGAAGAACAAGGGTCATCTTCTTTCTTTTCAAGCAATTGAAATGGGAAGTTTGGGCGGCGGTGGTTGTGGTGGTGGTGGAGCTGATGATCGTCACTTCCTTCCATGATAGCATGGAAATAAGTGGTTTCTCTATTGACTGTTTCTGTTTTTCTTGAGTGAGCAAAGGGGGAGGCTTTAGTTTAATCTCTTTTTGTGGGTCTCCTTTCGGGTAGCCAGAGACTAGATGATGACTCTCCCTATTAAGAGAGACACCTTTTGTTTTCCTCTTTTGGGTTGTGCCCTGGAATTCTCACTCAGAAATCAGAATTGATGTTAAGAGAGGTAGGATAGGAGGGCAAGGCCAAGCTTTAAGCAAGAAAAGATAATTATGACTGGGCCAACCTTTCAAAAGCATTATCTTTTATTTTTTAAATTTAACATAAGAAATTGTTTTTAAATTATTCCAACTTAATTATTTCGAAAACCGTTGATATGATAAGTTGAATTTTCTTTTTCTGAAAAGGAAGCGAATATATCCCTAGATTTTTGGAAAATTTTGTGAATCTGGAGCTAGCTCCTTCCTTTTAATTGTGGTTGGAGATGGACAACCCCTTTGGTTCAGACTCCACGTGAGGTGCCCTTTTTTATCATTCAATCCCTAAAGACGATGGTGGCCGAGGTGGGACCCAATCTCAAGTCAAAAATTTGAGAGACTTAGAAAGCAAAGGTTATCAGGGCGGGTCCCATCTCATTCAAGTCATCATTTCATTTTGCCTTTGTATTTGTTGGAGAACTTTGGGATTCCTCTAGTAACCAGGTATTATTATTATTAACATCAATATACATTGTTAGTAATAGGACTTCCAAATTTTGTCTTTAGTAACTAATCTTCCAATTGCCTTCTGGATAAATTTATGATTACATCTACTAATATAACTAAAACTCAACATTAAGGGGGTGCTTGGTTAAGGGGTAAGAGAATAAATTAATGAGAATGGAATGAATGGTATTGGTCGGTTGGTTATTATGATTGATTGAATAGTTTTTTCATACTCAAGTTTTTGGTAATGGTCCATACCAGGGACGGAGCTAGACATGTAAAGTAGGAGGGCCCAATGTTTAATTTTTTAAATTTTAGGGGGGCCCAACTCCCAAATAACTTCATTTTTATATATATATCTATATATAATATTTATTTTTTTAAAAAATTTGAGGGGCCCAGGGGGGTCTAGCTACGTCTCTGAATATGTCCCGTCTACTGGTGACTTGATGAAAGGCTTAGTAATCATTACTGTGCTATGCAGGTGGAAAATGGTCTCAAATGGCAGAACTCAGTGGGGTTTACAGACCTGATGAAACCCATGTAAATGTTGGCATTACCTTCTATTGCCATCTAGCTGATAATTTCTTATACATAGTTGTAAAGCAAATTTTTAGATTTACTTAACTGTTGTCAAGTTTCTCAGGTTCATTTGGTCATTAGGAATCCCACAATTCATCATTCAGATGTTAATTCTTATATTTTGCCTATTTCTGGTAGGATGCTGAAGTAACAATATTAGAGATGTTTGAAAGTTTAAGCCGATTAATAGGATGAAGTTCAATTATGACGAAAACCTTGTATCCAGGCTTGGGATTTCACAGAAAATTATTGAGCCTGTGAGATTTGAGTGAGGCACTTTAAAGCATACCAGGGGATGGTTTGAAATGTGACTTCTAATACTTTCTCTTTAAGGAGATTTTGCGCTTACTAGATGAAACGAAAATAGATTTGGTCATAATTTAGCCAATATATCTTAGTTCTTAAACCTGATTCAACTATATACGAGAACATTGTCATATTTTTCTCTTTTTGGTAGGTAAATGAGATTGCTTGGAACATGACAGGAGAGATGTCCCTTTTGACTACAGGGGATGGTGAGAACAATATATTTTGATGAGAATGCTTATCTGAATGCTGAAAATGGTTACCTATGTTTTGTATTAGTTTGTCCCAGCTGTTGTACTTCTTGTTCTCCTCATGCTTAGGAACTGTTGAAGTACTTGCATACCCATCTCTTCAATCACTTGATATGCTGGCTCACACAGCTGGTTGTTATTGCATTGCCATTGACCCCAAAGGAACATGGGATTCGAAGTTTGTTTAATTTGAGCAGCTTCCTTTCACATAATTTCACTTTTATCACTTTCTTGCTACTAGCGAAAACCATTCAAATTCACCAAACTTAAGTCCTCGTAAACTCTTCCTGGCAGATATTTTGCTATGTTGAGAACATTCACCAAACTTAAGTTCTCTTACTGGCGGCAGATATTTGGCAATTGATTCAGGTGCTTCCTGGCAGATATTTGGCAATTGATTCAGGTGCTTCCTGGCAGATATTTGGCAATTGATTCAGCTGTTGCCTCTACTGTCGTCAGTGACATTTATGTATTCCTCTAACCTAGATTGACTGAATTGGAAAATATTAACTACAAAAAGAACCCTTATCTTTGGGTTTGGTGTTTCAGGTGTGTTCTGAATTTTGGATTTGAAAGTGCAAGTGCATTGTCAATGATGTATAAACTTCCAATAGTTGAAAGGTTGCGCTGAAATTTATTGATCGCAAGCTTTTGTTTGAAGCAGGTGAGAGTACACAAGCTGTGTTACTTGAACCAATACACAATCCAAGCTGAAGATAACTAACTATCATGCCGTCACAGTATGATGCCTTAACTGACGAAATCACTCTCTCTATGAATCCTGGAGGAACTTGCACCCTGATCAGATTGACTGATTTTTTCGACGATGAGAATTTTAACAAAGATCATCGGACCAAAACGCTTCATCCCCTTGATAAAATCTGATGAGTGAGTGTTGATGGATCTTTTTTACTGCGAAATACCTGAAAAGGAAATGGAACATTAGCAAGAGAGAAAAACTGACTACTTGTGAAAATAGTTGTTCTTATTAACTCAAGCAATTTGACCGCTCTCTTGTTCTTAAATCTCCAAAGTTCAGAACTTGCAAGTCTTACATTTTTGTCAAATCCCACATAAAGGTTCAAATCGCATGCTTGACAAGTAGAAACTTCAAGACCATCACGTCTTCATGTTTCTAGAATCCACAGAGGATGAACTTGCACGCCGGAAGGACCAAGCCTGCCAAACAAATTATACAAATAGTGATAAGATTGTGTGAGCACCAAGTGAGTTGCTTCCACTTGATCTGGACGCTGGAGCTCTTCAGTCTCTTGCCGCATTGAGGCTCCTTGGACAAGTCAAAGCTAGCCCCTTTCATCCTCAACTCTTGAATGCACCTTGTGAGCACCCTATTGTCATTTCTCTCCCTCTGCAACTGCCCCCACACCTTCCAGTACCTGCAAACATTAACCTGAACAAGAAACACAAACACAAGCGAGACTGACCCAGACATAAGACATGGTACCCACCACTTCTTACAAGTGTTGTCCTTGTCGTTAAAAGAAGAAGTAAACAACATGGTTAAAAAGAAGCCATGAAAAACTAAGAAGAAACAACAAAGTTGGAAGATTTCGCGCTTTACAGAGTCCATTCTAGACTCTTTAACTGCAACGCGACGGCAAAACAGGACCTCTTCTCTTTGCCAGAGCTTGAGAAGCAAGAGATGGCCGGGACTGTTAGAGATTTCAGTTAATGGGTGATTTTGTATAGCAGTGCTTGCGTCCATGGCAGACATTAGTTTATATTGCTGCTCTTCGTCTACCACAGGGATTTCTACGATGTGGGCATCTTTCATTTCAGCCATTGTTGCTCCCAAACGAATAAAGATCCAAACTTAATTTCAAATAAATAAATAAACAAAGAAAACCTTAATGAACAGAAAAAATGAAATAGGAAAGAGCAATATGAAGCGAAAGAAGACAAATTGCTTGAAGAAGAGAAGATCGCTTTAGTTGGCCTTTGATGTAATTTTGGTAGGGATAAAAGAGAGTTGTAGATGCATTTATAAGTGCTGAGAATCTGAAGAACGGATACTTGCCAACGGTCAGATTTCTTTCCTCTCTTGCATTTTATATTTCAGTTTCAACGGTTATATATTTGCGTAACGTGGTCTTGGAAGGCGAAGTTGGACTTTTATGTCTTTCCTGTGCCAAGGCCCAATATACCGTGTTCTTTCTTTTAAGCAAAGCTTCTTAATACTTAAAAAAAAAAACAATCAAATCTTTCAAAAAAAAAAAATTTAGGATTAGATCTTTTAAAACACTAATTTTATTTAACACAATCTCTTATATTTCAAAATTACAACCAGATTTTAAAGAATGATTAAAATATTATAATTTTCAATTTTTAGCAAAATTTGTTCGATGTTAAATTTTTTGTTAATGTGTGACATGACTGTCACATATTATATTTTTAGCATGCATGAATTTTATTATTTAATAAATTAAAAATATTAATAACTTTAAAATAATTATACCGCACTTTATATGTTTTACTTTATAATTATTTTAAGATACTTGATATTTTAATTTATTAAGTAATAAAATTTATATATGGTACAAATACAATATATTATAGTCAAGTGACAAAATATTAATATGAGGTGATTCGCTACATTATTCACAGTAATCCTTGACTTTAGGTATGGAGCAGCTTTAAATCTTTGGGTCAGCTGTTTCATCTTGTGAGTTGCTTACAAACTAGCGAGGGGTTTAGTTACTAGGTCCGCCGATGGATACTTTGATCCATACCCAAAAAAAAAAAAAAAGGAACATAACATTGAGTTATTTTCCTAAAAATTGAAAATTTTACTTGTGAGTTGTGAAAGTACATGGGAAGAGAAGAGATGTTTACTTAGATTTGTACGTACATTTTTATTTCAATTAATATCGATTTGTTGACATTTCTCCTTCATTTAGAAAAAGAGTTATGTTTACATTTGTTACGATAAGAAATGAAAAGGGAATCTAGTCCCATGTTAAACCATAGGATTCATTAGATCATCAGATGGTAAATCCCATAAGACGCAGTTGGTACTAAACATACTGGAGCGTTCCCTATTCTCTTTTGCATCCTGTGGGTTGTTGTCGTCCTCGAGCTTTTCATGCAATTGCCCTTGTTCATCCCCTTCCATGCATGTGCTTCTGGTGCACATGTTCTGGCTCCAGGGCGATGACTCCCCGTCATTTCCAAAAGGTGGGCCGCACTGGAATCCATTGATTGAGGCAGAGTAGCGGCTGCAGGACCCTACAAAATTCATTGATGAAGCTAGAGCAGAGTCCCATGTCTTGTTGTGTGGTTGCACGCCAGGTTCTTGCATAGCCCTAGATAAACCAAGCTTGATTTTCTCCATAGTATCTTCGTTTTCATCATGTTTGACATCAACATAAGGGGAAGAGGAGTTTCCTGGTGCGGCATTGGTTTGCTGCAGCTGGAAGTCGATGCGTTTTTTAGTAAGGAGATGGAGCATTTCGTCTTTGAAGCATCCAAGGGCCGCTTCTGCAAGATGAGCAACTTGTGGTGGAGCTAGTGTGGTGGCAATCTCAGCCATGAGGTGGGAGAAGGGTTTGTGGGTGACAGGATCGATACCGACCCCTGTAAGCTTCTTTTTGAGTTTGGTGTTCCAGTAATTTTTAACGTCATTATCAGTGCGTCCGGGAAGCTGAGCTGCTATTACTGACCATCTGCCATGGCATTTGGGATTGTTATTGTTGGTAATAAATAAACGAAAAACATGGAGCTTGATCAGATTTTGTCCTACCGATTTCCCAAAACGGAGTGAAGCTTCACAATGGTTTGCTCTTCAACATCAGAAAATTGGCCACGCTTGAGATCAGGACGGAGATAATTGGTCCATCTCAGGCGACAGCTCTTGCCACAACGCTGGAGCCCTTCATGTGTAGCAAAGAATCATGAGAAACAAACAAAGGATGGTTTTTTTAAGGAAAAAAAAACAATGATGGATTAAGTTAGAAGAGAAAGACGAAAGGTGACCAGCATTCTTGGGGATAAGGCGCCAGTTGCGAGTGCCATGTTGGGCAATGTAGGAAGACAGTTTGTTGTCTTCTTCAGGTGTCCATTGTCCCCTTTTCACGCTGTCCTTCTCACAACACGGAATCCTACCCATCTTTGCCTTAATAATTTTTGTCCTTAAGAAATGCTAATGCTTACTAAAAACATAAGATTATAGGAATGGATTATGGAGGAAAGGAAAAAAGAAAAAAACAGAAGTGAAAGAGGGTTGTAATTAAGAAATGGGGGTTGGGGGATAAATTCTTATATACAAACAAGACTTGGTTGGTTGGATGAAGAGATGGGAAAGAGAAAACAAAGGCATCAAAGGTGCGTGATTTTGTTAAAGAATTCAACGCTGTTGAGCGTGTGAGACCTTGGCCGGTAGCTCACCCACAAGACACCCGGTCAACTCTCTCTTTCTCTTTCTTTTCTTTCTTTCTGGTTGACATTTGACTCTCTTCACTTTCACCTTATTCTTGCTTTGCTAATTGCTCACTCACAGTCACACCACAGTGCCCTCTTCCAATGTAAGTAGAGATCCTAAGATCCCATGCACGTGATGCTCCTCATATAAACTTACCCTCCTGCATTCTATCCTCCCAATTTTCTTTGTTAGTCCTATTCCCACTTGGAGATTTATTTATCATATACGCACTTCATTGGTTTCTGATTATTGTATACTAATCATTTTTCAATTTACAATAAACAACAACAAACTTTTCAAGTGCAATTTCTGTTCTGAACTTAAATAGAGATTCTTTCTGATATAATCTTTGCATCGATGTTTTACATTCTTACATTAATCTCATTTGATGAATTTCTGTCCTCGGCTATGCATTGGATACTGGTTTTTAAGCATAGAAGGAACCATTGACCATAGGATGTGTTGTCCTTCTTTTACTGATACACGATGTCTTAGAATTGGACATATGCAATAATAATATCTTGGAACAGGACAGATGCAGTATTCTCATACTGACATAACCATATTTTTCTTAGGCAGGTCAAGTTTCATGGTTATTAGCTCTAGACTGAGTCTCACTCTTTTGAATGAAAGCCCCTGCTGCTGCCAGGAAATTCTTCTATAAGCAGACTAATCATCCTAAGATAAACTTTTAAGACTTAGTAACAAAACATGTATGAAATCCACAGTAAGTTCTTTTTTTTATTCATTAATTGATTGATGCCTGGAAAGGCCAACTTGTACCCTCTGCCTGCTGCTGCAGCAATCTTCATAAATGTTACCATTGGTGGAACCATAACAGAATTTAATCCTGCTTCTTGCTTGTACACAATTAAAGTTTTTAGCCTTTAGTTTCTTCTCCACAAGAAACAAAGTTTCTGTTCAGTGAACGAAGTGAGAAATAAGTTGGGAAAGTTCATGTTTCCATCTTATTCCACGTGATAACCTTTCAGCTTGGCACTAAAAAGCCTTCCAACTAAGCCAACTATGGATATAAGTAAGAAGCAGAAGTTAAATGCCCTGTGAACAATGAACTTTCTTTTTTCATTCTTTTGGGTCTGACCCTGTAACCTTTCAACTTGGCACTGATAGGCCCTTCTACCGACCCAATTAAGCCAACTATTGATATAATCAAGCAAAAGAAGCTAAATGCCCTGAGAACAATCCGCTTTCTTGTCCAAGTTTCCACGTTTTTCTGCACAAAGCACATCTCCACTGGAAAATATATGGCTAAGGGCCAAAAGTTTTAAGGCCCAAGCACACCCAATATATGGTTGAAGTATGTGAAAAGAATAGCAACGGCAGTAGTTGATGCAACATACGCAGTTCGAAATAATAGCCTGAAAAGACTCAGCTCAAGTGGAGGCAGCAATGGGAGTTTGATGATGGACATCAGGCCACATTTTGAGAAATTGGCAAACGAACTTTCCACAAATGCAAACACTGGCTGACTATAGACCTAATAAAGAAAGAATTTCCCATGCTAAATGTTAATATTCCAAGTAAAAACCATAACAAGATCTCCATGTTTGAAATCGGATAACATAATAAGGAACATGAAGTCCTCAATAGAGAAAACAGAGTAGTTGTGGAAAAAAGAAGCAAGGAATCATTGTTTCTCATCTACTTAAAATCAGAAAGTATACAACTTTTCTGGTTGAATTAGCATGTTATTGAGCAAGTTTTGGTTTCCTTTCTTCTGAAAAAGCCAAGAAATTTCTTCGTAACTTTTAAATGCTTGTCATCATATTGAGAACATGGATGAGTCTCCCAAGCATAATTAAATGTCAGTCACGAACTTCAAGCCCATTGCTTAAAAGTTAAAGCAGAGGCAAAAATAGGACTTCAAAATGTCAGAATATGGTAAGGGATCAGACAGATCATCATATCCCTTAATCTTCTCTCGGTCAACAGCAACAGATCAAGTTAGCACCTGTATAGGAGAAATTGCAGCAATCAGTATAAATGTATTTCCATAAATAACAATGTAACACAGTATAATAACATATCACTGTAATACAATCAAGTATTTTCAATTCTTTCATCCAATTACTTCTAATTCAGATATCAAAGTGTTATGAGGCTCAAATGCCACCAAATATGTAAGAATTTCACGTGGAAGATGCTGGGATTAAGTTTCACTACCAAGGCACTACCATCAAAATAGGAGGTTGTGACTTAGTTCTTATAATCTACTGGTTAGCTTCGCTTAATAATGTACTTTATAATTTTAAGGAGAGAACGATAGAGTTTCAGTAGGGAGGAAGAACTACAAGATTGGCAAGTAATCTCGAGGAGTTTACGCAGGACATCTCAAGTAAAGGGCTTTGTAAGTTGATTACAAACTCGTATAAAAGCTCCCTATTTATGTTAAGGCTGACACATTCGGTTGAGTATCTTATACAAAACTTGTCCTAGGAAAACTGTTCGAATACAAAAGAAGAATTGGAAGGCTTGTTGGCAGATTATGGAGAGGTGTTCCAGGAGCCCAAGCAACTACCACCTAAAAGAGCTCAAGATCACAGTATCCCACACAAACAAGGAGTGAAACCTGTGAATATACGGCCATACCGGTATTCTGGAAAAAAAAGATGCAATCGAGCGTGCGATGCAGGAGTTGTTAGAGCAAGGATTCATAGGGACAAGCGTGAGCCCTTACACTTTACCTGTAATCCTAGTTAAGAAGAAGGATAATACCTAGCCAATGTGCGTTGATTACAAAGAAATACATAAGCACACTATCAAAGCAAGTCCCCAATTTAAGTTATCGAAGAATTAATGGAGGAGTTAAGGGGTTCAAGCTGGTACTCAAAGTTGGATCTCAAGTTTAGGTATCACCAGATTCAATTAAAGGAAGATAACATTCCAAAAATAGCATTCAAAACTTATGAAGGACATTTTGAGTTCTTAGTAATTCCATTCAGCCTAACTAATGCACTGTCGACATTCCAAAGTTTGATGAATGAAAATTTTCGGCCATACCTGCGGAAGTTTCTGCTAATGTTCTTTGATGACCTCCTCATTTACAGTCGAGATTTCACGCAGCATTTAGGGCTAGAAAACAAATGCATGTTTAGGGAACAAATGCATGTTTAGGGCTAGAAAAATCGAATACCTGGGCCATTGATTTATGAATAGGTGGTGTTTACGATTGTCAACAAGATCCACACCATATAGCATTTACCCTTACCGCAAACCTTAAAGAAACTCAAAGATTTTTTGGGGTCGACAGGATATTATTGGAGGTTCATTAAACATTACAAAATCAATGCTAAACCTTTGAATGTGTTATTAAAAAAACATGTTACGGGAAGTTGAGAATGGAGCACGTAATAATAATAAGCATTCAAAAGCTGAAAGAATCATTAATATCAACACTAGTGCTTACACTTCCATATTTCTCTCAGCCATTTACAGTCAAAGCTGACACTTGTGGAATAGGTATAAGGGTTGTCCTCCAATAAGAGGGAAACTCGATTGCATTCCTTAGTAAATCATTAGATCCCAACCATCAGGGACTATCGATTTAAAAGAAGGAATTCCTAGTATTGATTAAAGTGGTGAAACATTGTCATCATTACTTAAACGAAATATTTTTTAGAGTGATGACGAACCGTAAGAGTCTGAAGTACCTGCTAGAACAGAGGGTGTCGACGCCATTTAATAGACCTGGTTACCTAAGCTTATTGGCTATAACTTTGAAGTGGTTTATAGAAGTGGAAAAGAGAAGGTGGCCACGGATATCTTGTCGTGGATATCAAGCAGGGAGCTACTGGCATTAATTGTTAGAAAAAACAGAGACAGATGGTGCCAAATGTTGAAGCTTATGAAACGAAAAAAACTCTTTGGCTTAACGTCTGTCAATTTCATTACAGCAGAATAATAGTTATATAAAAATAGAAGAAATCTCTTAGACTTCTCATGAAACGAAACAAGCCTCTAAAGAAACTAAACAGACTTCTAAACATAACAGCATATTTATTTTTAACTTTAGTTTATGAAAAATATTTTCCAACACTCCCTCTTAACCTCAAAATCTAGTTATACCAAGTCTTGCTCACAGTCTAGCAAAATCTTCATCCTTCAATGCCTTGGTGAATATGTCTGCAATTTGATCATGAGATTTCACATACTTGAGCTGCAGTTCTTATTGATACATTCTCGTATAAAATGAAATCTTGTATCTATATGCTTGCTCTGTTGGAGATGTCTCAGAAGTTCAGACAGACGTTGGATTAGCTTGATCATGCAAGCTATGCATCGGCGTACAAGGACACGATCACAGAAGATCAAGATTAGTTAGTTACTTGACAGTTAGGAATTGAGTATTATAAATACTATAACTCAAGATGATTTGTGTAAGTTCATTTTCTAGATTGACAATCAATAACACTTGGAGGAAATCTCAACGAATTGTTGAGTTCTTAACTGCTCTGTTCGTCTCTGTTTCTAAACTCTCTCTCTCTCTAAAACTTCTCTCTACTCTGCATTGTTCTTTCTCGGTAGTCTTGGTGTATGATTGATCGGTAACAACAAAGTGGTATCAGAGCTAGATTCTTAAGGGATCTGTGGACGTATAGGTGAGGAACTTGGCTCGGAAAGTAACTCTTTCTCAGACGAGGAGTGACGGAAAGCGTGGAACACTCGGAGATGGCTGAGAGCTCAACGCTTAGTCTACAACCGGCGATATTCAATGGCGAAGGATATCAAATATGGGCGATCAAGATGGAGGCTTACCTGCAAGGTCAGGACCTATGGGAACCAATCGACGAGGACTACGCGGTTGAGATTCCAGACGATGCTCCGATCGCCCAGCTACGGTGGCTCAGGGAAAGGGTGACGAGGAAGGCCCGAGCCAAATCTTGCCTGTACCAGTCGGTATCGCCCTCAATCTTTACAAGAATTATGGGATTTTCTTCGGCAAAAGAAATCTGGGATTTCTTGAAGCACGAATATGAGGGTGATGAGAAGGTGAAGAACATGAAGGTTCTGAACCTTTTGAGGGAATTCGACAGAATTCAAATAAAGGATGATGAATCGATTCAGAATTATTGTGATCGCTTGATCCAGTTGGCGGATCAAATCAGGCTCTTAGGAGCCGAATTCAAGGACCAACGGCTAGTGCAGAAGCTGCTTGTATCAGTCCCTGAAAAATACGAAGCAACAATTGTTTCGTTAGAAAATTCGAAGGATATTGGGCAAATGAGGCTTGCGGAAGTCGTGAATGCCTTGCAAGCTCAAGAACAAAGATTCTTGATTAGAAAAAATGAAGCCACTGAAGGTGCGTACAGAGTCTTTGCGAAATCAGAGACTCAAGAAAAATCAAAGAAGAAAAAGAAGAAAGGAGGTGCGAACTCAAGAGGGTCTCAATCTCGTCAGAAGCACGGGAACAAGAGTACAGGAGGAGATAAGGCTAACAACTATAATCCCTGCCCACATTGTGGCAAATCCAACCATCTTGCCATCAGATGCTGGAAACGGCCTGATGTAGAATGCCGGAGATGTCATCAGAAAGGGCACATGGAGGCCATCTGTAAGAAAGAACCAACACAGGAGGCAGCCAACGTGCAGGTGACTGAAGAGGAAGAGGAACAACTATTTGTAGCAATCGGAGATCAAATCAAGAACTATCCATCTGAGTGGCTGATTGACAGTGGATGCACCAGCCATATGTCTCCAGATCCAAGATTGTTCAAGACCCTAAATAGAGAAGTAAGAGCTCGGGTAAAGCTTGGAAATGGAGACTGTATTCGGGTGGAAGGGAAAGGAGAGGTAGAGCTAGTAACAAAGAAGGGGATCAAGATTATCTCGGATGTATTATTTGTTCCAAAAATACAGCATAATCTCCTGAGTGTAGCACAGTTGATTGAGAAAGGTATGACTGTACACTTTGAGTCGAATTCTTGCAAAGTTTTTGATAACAATGGACAGGAAATACTATGCACTCATATGAGGAACAAGAGTTTCTCAATGAAGCCCGAGGAGTTGCACCAAGAAGCACTTGTAGGAGACACTACTGAACCGGATCTCTGGCATCGGAGGCTTGGGCACTATCATATGAAGGGACTGGATGCAATGAGGAGGAAGAAGATGGTCGAGGGCTTACCAGAAACACCGTACGTACATCAGCCATGCAAAGTTTGCATGATGGGAAAGCAAACCAGGGCACCATTCCATAAGGCAAATTGGAGAGCTAAAGAGAGACTGGAGCTATTGCATATGGACGTCTGTGGTCCCATGCCGGTGGTTTCCCTGAGTGGAAGCAAGTATTTTCTCCTGATCATCGACGATTACTCCAGATATGCCTGGATCTATTGCCTAAAGAGCAAGGGAGAAGTAGCGAAGGTGTTCAAGGATTTCAAGGTTTTCATAGAAAACCAGACGAACCTAAAAATCAAGTCGGTGAGGACGGATAACGGTTCAGAATTTATGTCTAATGAGTTTAACTTGATCTGTGAATCGGCAGGAATAAAACATCAGCTCACCACGCCCTACACTCCACAGCAGAATGGCGTAGTGGAGAGGAGAAATCGAACGGTGGTAGAAATGGCGAGGTGTATGCTGGAGGAGAAGCTACTCCCGAAGGAGTTTTGGGCGGAGGCAGCTACCACCGCTTGTTTCTTGCTGAACCGAGTGTACTCCAGGACGCTCGAGGATAAAACACCACATGAACTGTGGTATGGTTTCAAGCCAAAGTTGAGCAACCTGAAGGTGTTCGGATCGCTGTGCAGCGTTCTTATTCCTCAAGCCAAAAGAAACAAATTGGATGGAAAAACAGAGTTGGCAATTTTCGTAGGTTACTCGGAGGTGAGTAAGGCGTACAGAGTGTACATCCCAGACCAGAAGAAGATAAAAGTTACTAGAGATGTGAATTTCTTTGAAGACGAATGCTGGAGTTGGTCTGGAAACAAAGACAAAAATGAAGCCAGAAAACCAATCATGATGTTGCCGATTAATACTCCGGCGACAGGAAATAACCCGATCCAGCACGAAGAAGAAGGGGAGGAAGAACCCGGAGAAATTGCGGATCAGGATCCACCGAATGACCAAGGAGAATGGACTTCTGAAGATGAGCCCATTTCTGAAGGAGAAAGTGACGATGACCTCGATCATAGACCAGTAAGAGGAATGAGAAGTCTGGCGGAAATATACGAGAGAAGTAACGAAGCGGTTCTGGAGCCGACCCGAACCCTAGAAGCGTTGAAGGATCCGAACTGGGTGAAGGCCATGGAAGAGGAAATGATGATGATTGAGAAAAATCAAACCTGGAACTTGGTTAATAAACCACCGAATAAGAAAGCCATAGGATTGAAGTGGGTGTTCAAGACGAAACTGAACCCAGATGGGTCTGTAAACAAGCTGAAGGCGAGGCTCGTCGTGAAGGGGTATGCGCAGATCGAAGGGATCGACTTCGGAGAAACGTTTGCTCCAGTGGCCCGAATAGAGACGATCCGTTTATTGTTGGCGCTAGCAGCTGAAAGAGGGTGGAAGGTGCATCAGATGGACGTGAAATCCGCCTTCCTCAACGGCATCCTACAAGAAGAAATCTATGTCCAGCAACCGGAGGGCTTCGTGGTTAAAGGAAAGGAGGAGATGGTCTATAAATTGAATAAGGCCCTTTACGGGCTGAAGCAAGCTCCTCGGTGCTGGTATGCGAGAATTGATGAATTCCTTTTAGGAATTCAATTTAACAGAAGTTGCAGCGAACCAACAATGTATGTGCGGATGGAAGAAGGGGAAGTAACTGTGGTTGCAATTTACGTTGATGATCTGCTTCTTACAGGGAGTTCTGAGAAACAGATAAATCACCTGAAGAAGAGGTTCAATGAAACTTTCGAGATGACAGATCTTGGAGGTATGAAATATTTCCTAGGCATGGAGATATCTCAACAAAGAGGATGCATCACCGTGTGTCAGAAAAAATACATTCGAGATGTATTGAAGAAATTTAATATGGATCAGTGTAAGGCAGTGTCGACTCCAATCTGCCCAAAAGAAAAGTTGATGAAGAAGGAGAAAAACGATGATGTTGATAAGAAGGGTTATCGGAGTATGATCGGTTGTTTGATGTACATCACAGCTACAAGGCCAGATGTGTTGTACTCTGTAAGTGTGCTCTCCAGATACTTGAATGATCCAGGAAAGCAACATGTGATGGCTGTAAAAAGAATTCTGAGGTATCTGAAGGGGACACCAGATTTCGGACTAGTGTATGAAAAGACTGGAAAATGTGAGCTTATGTGCTATGTGGATAGTGATTGGGGTGGAGCAACCGAAGACATGAAGAGCACCACCGGATACTGTTTGACATTAGGATCAGCATGCTTTTCGTGGACATCGAAGAAGCAAGAGTTGGTGGCACTCTCGACAGCGGAAGCAGAGTTAGTAGCGGCAACAGCAGCGGCTAAACAAGTAATTTGGGTGAGAAAATTGCTGATGGATTTGCAAGTTCAATTAGCAGGAGCTACTGTCGTCAATATTGATAATCAAGCACCCATTTCAATTTCACTGAATTCGGTGTTCCATGGAAAAACGAAGCATTTTAAACTTAGATACTATTATCTAAGGGATATCCAGCAGGAAGGTGAATTGAAACTTCAGTATATTAATACGGATGATCAGGTTGCGGACTTGTTCACGAAGGGGTTCAATGTTTCGCGATTTGAGCAGTTAAGGACAATGGTTGGGATTCAGAAGCTGAAACTCTGATCCAAGGAGGAGTATGTTGGAGATGTCTCAAAGTTTCAGGCAAGTTCATGTAAGCCATGCATCGACGTACGAGGAAGCGTCCGTAGAAGATCAAGATTAGTCGAATAATTGACAGTTAGGAATTGAACGTTATAAATACTGTAATTTGAATTGATTTGTGTAAGTACATTGTCTACATTGATAATCAAAAGTCATAAGAGGAAACCTCAACGATTAGTTGAGTTCTTGAAAAACACTATGTTTGCCCCTGTTTCTGCACACTCTCTCACACTAGTTTCTCTCTCTACGTTTCCTACTGGTTAATCGTTTGTCTGTGAGTGTTTGATCGTTAATAACAACACTTACTTGCATATGTCAACAGTAAGTGTAAATTTTATCTATTTGAATCTGGGGACAGGAATTCATGTGCTAAGGTGCAAGGACTTGAATGTACAAGCATAATATATCTCATTGCTTTTACTTTCCTAATATTTTACCTTGTCATTTCTTTGTCTAATATGTTGCTGCAACCTTGTGAATATGTGAGTTTCTTTGCTTATTAGGGTTGATGGTAAAATTGGTTCTGATTGCCCTTCTCCAGAAGGTGAATTGTATGGTTTTGAATAATCTGATCTATCCGAGTGTTCTTCTTTAAGTGGTTCTGAGGTGCCAAATGAAACTGAGCAGCTGAATGACCATAGCCACTATTTGGTTGAAAACATGGAAAGAGATTTGTCTTCTCTAGGGTTTTGTAATCGTAACCCCGTTGACAAAACATTGGAAAAACCCAAAAATGGTGGAAGAGCACCCGACACTGATGACACCTTACATGAGAATGACAAAAAGACATATGATCTTTTTGTGCGTTCCTCCCGTGAAGAAGCAACTGTAGGCTACATGTTTGAAGTCAAAATGGTCATGCATTTCTAACACTTTATGTAAGGATGATTCACCCAATAACTGCTCACCACTTCATTTCCTGAAGAATGGTCAATATGATGATGAAAGGTACAAGTATCAAATGAGTTTAAATGGGGTGAACTGTGTGCAAGAAGCAGTTGAAACAGATGTGGGAGTTCTGGATGAAGGCATATCTCATTTTTGTGGAATGTCTATTGCCAAAGGGGCCTTAATAGCGGAAACACTGAGCAGGTATGAACGTGGGAATGACAACTTCACATCAGAGTTATTGACTTTACGCCCATGCAAGCTTAATCATAGCAAGTTTCTTAGTGTCAGTCTATAAACAATCATCAACTTGCTTTGATTTTTCCTCTGTAGAAGACCCTTGTAAGGTAACTGTGGAGAAGTTAACTTCGAGACTAACTTCTCCAATGGGATATCAGACTTTATCAGTTATGACTGCTTTTGCTAATGGTTGTGAGAGTCA
>JAOTBA010000205.1:36204401-36219244 GCA_025629845.1 Erythroxylum squamatum
ATGTCATATTAAACTCGACAATAACATGTCAAAACTGTTACTAAAGCATCATATCTTTAGTAACATGGGTTGTCATAACATACTCATTAGTGTTACCATTCATATTTAATAACACTTATCACCTGTTACCGTATGCCATTTTTGTTGTTGTGACGTGACACTATCAACGCATATCGACCAATCAAATGCTATTAACATGACGACCAAACTCAACTCTTAAATCAAATCCAAACTAATAATTTAAGATAACTATAATAAATTATTAGTTGGATCGAATATAATTAGGTCAATTCATATTTAAAAGCGAGATTAGGCCAACATGTTGCCAATATTTGATTGACCCTCATGTGATTTTTATACAACATATATTTCATTGTTTTTTTTAACGAAAGTGTAAAAGGAGTTTTTCTCAAAAATTAAAAATCAAAAGGAGTTTCTTTTGCAAATTTTAAAGATTAGGATGAAATTTTAAGGTTACTGAAACTATAGAAAAGCGATGTGTTATAAAAAAAGGTAAGCTCACAATAGGAAATTCTTCAAACGTAATATGTATAATCACTCCCAACATCTTTATAGGATCTCTTTCAACAAAGTGCTCACAAATTAAGAACATATTTCTTAACATGCATTGGTACAACTTAATCACTTCAAAGGCTTCCACCTCATATAAGACCCTTCACCTTGTCCCATAATCAATCTACCGAATTTCAAGTTGATTAGACATACCTGAGGTGAAGAACTCTATCTTTTGGTTCATCCACTACTATCACAAAATAAGGTTAAAGACCATCATAACATACTAAAGAATCACCAGCTATATAAGTTTGATAGATTGATAGTCTAAAAAGTATGTGGTGTGAACTAGACAATAGATCTTCCCCTATAAAAATGAAGCCTTTAGAAACCAAAATTCAAATTTTGTCACGTAGTTTCAACCTTGTAATAGGCTTATGGTCAAAGCATGAAGAAAAATGATATTTATTTGCATTAATGTCCCAAAGCTAAATAAATGAGTATTATTCAATATTTTATAAGATGAAAACAAGTGTAATAATCTTATGCACCTACAAGTCATTATAAAAGTAGTCACTTTTTACCTACAAACTTTATCTTTCTGTTACATTTCCTCTCTTTTATTTTACTAATTTGATCATTGGTGTGAGTCCATTCAGAGAATCCCTAAAAAAACTCATAGTAGCTCCAACTCATCTCACCAGGCCTAACAATAGATGTTTGAGCATAAATATGGGTCATAATAATCTAAATAAGAAAAAATATAATATCATAGTGAAATAAATCATAGCAGTTCACGCATCTTACACAACAACATTTACGTAAAAGATACATGCATATTAACCAACGGAAGCATAACGGAAACAAAAATACCTCCAACCATTGCTCTACAGTCGATCCTTAACGTCTCTGTGTTTGAATCTTCTAGCCCCTCCCTTTAGCACGATCGATGGTGTACTCTAGTGTTTGGTAAGGATAAGGACCAAAAACAAACCTTTAAACCGTTTAAAACACCTCTGCCCATCACAGAAGAGGTAAGTCGGTGATGCATGGACGTTACCGTGTGCGTGTGTTAATGGTTAATGCATTAAATGGACCATAACATGAACAGTAAAATGATTAGGTAATTTTCAAAAATCTTACACATAAAACATTTAAAATAGTTTTCCATCTAGCAAAATTTTGTTTCAATGTAATATTTTAAATGTCCTTTTGTAATGAATGAGAAGAAGAAATTTTTAGTTTAGCAAATCACTTTGAAAGTTTGTAATAAATAGTAAATAGAAATAATTTTTTAAAATAGTTGAATAATTACTTTTAGTATGTTTTTGGTATATTATATAATGTGTTCTTTATTCTCAATAATATTTTCTAAAATTCCGCTATACCCTAAGTCAAAGGCCTTTATTTTCATAATTTTGTAAGCATCATAATTAACTAAATGTGATATTTGAAGTGTCAAAAATTAAGTACATCCTGTCAGTAAGCCTATAAATCTAATGGACCTTAATAAATCCCTTCAAGCTAGCCCGCGCTCCATTCTATAAATTGTTTATTGTTTAATTCATTATTTTTACATCAATAATTGTATACAAATAGAATCGTAGTCACAAACCGACAATCAAGTAGTTGTAGTATAGTGGTGAGTATTCCCGCCTGTCATGCGGGTGACTCGGGTTCGATCCCCGGCAACGGCGGAACTTTTGCCCGATAGTCTTTGTTGTCTCTTTTGCATCAAATGTCCGAATTCCTAAGCAATTAAACAAAGATAAATTACATTTTTATGCTTATAAATCAAATCAATTCAATTTTAAAACTTTATTTAAAGAGTTGTAATAAAAATTTAAATACAATTGAGAAATATTAACTGAAAATTTTCTAATTACATCAAAATAAAAGTTTAATAAATTTGTATTATTACTACAAGTCGTAATGATTAAATATTAATAGTAAAAAGTAAATATTCTTAACTTAAGTTTTATAAATACATAATTTGCTTCCATATAGATTACAATTATGGGAATGCAATGATTTGTTTAATTTTTATAATATGCAAATTGTGCACTACAAAAGAAAAATGTAAGACAAAAAATTGATGTATGTTGTTAATGTTCCTATAGATATTTTTTTTTCATGTTTCTTTTACAAATATTCATTTGACTTTTTAATATGTTCACATTCAAAGTGTTTCATCAACAAAGCATTTATTTAGACAAGTTAATTTCATAATTCGTAACATATTATGAATATGGTAATATCATTTTCAAAACTTTGAATTTCTTATATAGAATGTACTTAAGCTTGAGAAATTATTTATATAAGTTTACGAATTTTACTTACATGTCCAATTTTCTTAAGAAATCATTTATATAAGGTATTAAAGTTTGTATGATATGGTTGTTGAGAAGTTATTATTGGTCTATTTCTTCTTGTTATTTTGCACTTAAGATGTATCATGTATTTCCATTTTAGAATCTAAGATGTGCTTTGTTTTTATTTTCAGTTAAACAATACACAAATTTGTGTAGAATAATGAAATTAAATTGGACGAAAGCTTTATTTTGACATGAAGTTATTAATTTAATTTTTGACATATTTCTTTATTTATTTTTATAGATAAACAAAGGAAAGTTTAAATAATCCTAAAAATTCAACCATTTTAGGAAGAGTTGATGATGCTTAAGTTCTAGCCGGATTGGTTCTTAGATTGAAGAATTATATTATTTGTTTGTATTGTAACAAATATTTAAAGAGTAGAAGAATTGCTAAATTAAATAAGTATTTAAATGCGATAAAAAGTGATATAAAACCTTATAAAAAAGTCAGTTATGATGCGAAATGATATAGTCACGATGCGAAATGATAAATGAAGATTGTTTTGAGTATTAGCGTAAAAAAGATAGGAGAGAAAGTTGGAAGTAGTAAGTTGCTAGTGAGAGTTTTTTTTTTCCCAATGATTAGGATAATAGTAAGGATGTAAATTATTTTATTTGTAATAGTTAGTGCAATAAAATAATGAAAACATTGAGCTAAAAGTCTAAATTAAGAAAATTTAAAGGACTAAGTTAAAATTTATGTTTTTATGTTTAAATTTTTGAACACAAAAATATCAAAATTAGTTATTATGGCTTAAAATTTTTTAATGTTAATATTAGTAATCGTAGATTATATCCAAAATTTATAGTAATTTATATTTTTCATCACATAATAGGGCACTAATTTTTATCTAACTAAATTAATTTATATTTGTTGACTAATTTTCATTCTTCCAAATATTATTTTTATATTTATATTAATTTATTTTCAAGCTTTCTCTATTTATTTGCCGTTATCTATCTCTAATTATATATATAATAAACAAATAGAATCCACCATTGTGAATACACTTGATATATATTTTTAATGAAATATTAATATATTTTGTTTCTATTATTAATTTCATTTTATTATTTCATATAAAGTGAAATTAGTGTGTCAAGTGGGCTATGCTGGATTGACGCTTCAATGAATGAAATTTAACACAAGCTTGACGTGTTAAAAAGGATCAAAGGTTTAGGAAGAAATTTCTATGGGAATCTTCTCTGCCTTCATTTGTCAGCAAAAGGAGGAAGGAAGTGGAATAGTATTAGTCAAAATGAAGCTTCCATGTCTAAACAAAAATAGTCTCACGTAGTAACAAGACTAAAATCTTAGCATTTGTACATGTAAACATTTGGGCTGCAACAACTATGCTAACCATACAGCATCTAAGCAGGTATCCCCTGAAGAAGAAAAAAAAAGAAAGAACAAATTTTCTACAAGATAACTTTTCCGTAATATCAACTGAACAAAGCACCGCCAGAGCAGGAATATATGAACGTCTTCAGTGGGTATATATATACACCAACATGGCGGACAAACTTTAGCTGATATACCTCTTCCATCAATTACGGTTTCAACTCTTTTCCATCTGCAAAATCACATCTGACATTCATATTCTCTAACAATACAAAATTCCATACAGCCACAACTTCAATTTCCTCCAAACTAAATGCATAGCTCGTGTTGATGCAATGAGATATTCACTCAAAACAAAAGGAGTAGAGGGAGACCTTTTGAGGTAGAGTCCTCGTGCACAAAAAAGCTGGCAGCAACAATGACATAGCAAAGAATAAGCATCAGTCCTTTGAAGTAATTTGATGTTCCTTCCTGCAAACATGTCATGGCAGCTTCTGAAACTATTTTAAGTAAATTTAATCTAAAACAGAAAAGCTCCAGAAAAAACAATTCAAACATTCTTAGTTTTCCCTGGCAATTATTAGGAGTCACTCCCAACAAAGTTCAGACAATAAATATTTATAAATACTCCTTATTTTCCCACAATAATTAAAAAAAAAAAAGAAGTTGCTCTCAAAACTTAATCTTGATCATCTTTAGCTAGGAAAATGTAAGAGTTCTCGGGATCCAGATACAGACCTGCAAAAAGAAGGCCACCACTAATACGGTAATGAATAGAGTTGCTGTCTCAAAAAGTTGGAAGTTTAGGTCGATGGGTTGACCTATCATCCAGCCAATCACAACACAGAATGGTATCTGAGGTCAAGACAACAGTTTTTGACAAGATTTTAGAGCATAATAATGGCAAAATCAAGAGATTAAAGTTCAGAATTATCAACGACATCTTGCAACAATCAACTACCTCTAGTTTCCTTTTCTACTTTTATCGGTATATTGTTTAGGAGGTTTAAAGAATGGGAAGAGAAAGCATTTTTCTTCACATTTTTTTGATGAAGGAAAGGAGAGGGGGATTGTGGTGAGACCCGAGTCAGGGGAGGTGTTACCTTCCATGAATAAGTAATGCAGAAGCCCACCAAAAGGCCAAAACTATGTCATGTATCAAAGTTGTACCAACCTCAGTATTACAGAAGGTAAGGTGAGGACTAAAAAGAGAAGAGCTGGATTGTCCTAGAATCATTCTCCCATAATATATGGGTCAAAAGACTTACCCCGAACATGGATATCTGTGTTGATGATCCTATTGCCACTCCAAGTGATATATCCTGGAAATGAAATTCAGTATCACAATTATGGAATTACAGCTAGAAGTGTAAGGAAGGAAAAAGGAAGACACTCTTACAAGTTTGTCTTTCATGGCAAACATAATAGCACTTGCATGCTCTGCAGCATTTCCCACAATTGGGAGCAAGATAACACCAATGAATGCAATGGGTATATTTAGTGCACGAGATGCTCCCTAAAAAGCCATCAGTCATCAGAAAAAGCAGGCCAAATTCAATCAAACGGTCCCAATAAAAAATCAGTCTAAGACAATGCACAAAAAGATGATCATGCCAGATGCAATTATGTAAAGCATTTTTGACATCAGATTGTGAAATCCCCATGCTGACCAACGATAGGTGATGAATATCCTCCTTTTCTTTCTTTTGTAAGTTGGTCGAAATGGATGGGTACATGCTAAGATAGAACATCAGACATGAAGTGGAGGACTGGGGTTACCCACTGGTTTCCTAACAGTTCATACCATCAATAATCACAACCCTGTGCCACTGTACCCTCCTAAATGTGGTAGGTCAACGCAGATAAATTAACATGTAGGCCGGCACCACATAGATATGCAAGATGCTTGTTTGTCACAGGATGCTGCATCTAACACATGGGAAGCTTCAAAATTTCTAAATCTTACATCAATTGCATCGACTAAATAATCTGAAAGGACGGATATCCAAGCTGCAAGAACTGCAAGCCAAACCACTGACTCCACTTGAGAAATCTCTGGTTTTTCATCGTCCACTGACTCCACTTGAGAAATCTCTAAGCCCTCTCCATTCTCACGCTCTTCCTGAGTTCACACAGTATAGAACAGCATTGATTATCCCATCTCAAATAAATAAAATACAGACACTTAATAAGGCTACACTAACCAACCTCATTAAGCGGAAGGTATGCCTTGCTTTGACTCTTTAACAGGTAAAAAAGATAGGCAGCATACACCAAAAGCATAACACAACTACTAAATCTCGAAAGCGCCATTTCAGATTTCCCATAATGCACTTCCGTGTGTGTATAGTGCAGAACAGCAGGAAAGAGCAGCCCCATAACGGCCATTAACAGTAACCCTGAGTCCACAACAGCACTTGCCTGCAAACCATCTTAGCACAGTCCAGGCTCGGAGAACAGATGACAGATGTCCAGAAGACCAGTAGGAAGGAAGAAATGCTATACCTTGTTAAAAACTTGTTCCTTCCCATAAAATGCAAGTCCACCACAGAAGAAAGCACACCCAAGCACCAGCAGCATGTTTGACAATATGGATCCTAACAATGACAACTGAACTATGCGTATCATTCCATTGTTCATGGCATGGATTGCTATGATAAGTTCTGTTGCATTTCCAAATGTAGCATTTAAAAGACCACCGACTGCAAAACCATTTCAATTTCTCAGAAATGGACCAAGACATAAATCAATTAATGATATAATCAATTAATGATATATCCTAAATAGATAAACCAAATTTGTGATTGACATAGATGATCATTAATTAATACCTGTTGGTCCTGTAAAAAAGGACAGCTGCCTACAAAA
The DNA here is from genome assembly GCA_025629845.1 of Erythroxylum squamatum. Lineage (NCBI taxonomy): Eukaryota > Viridiplantae > Streptophyta > Magnoliopsida > Malpighiales > Erythroxylaceae > Erythroxylum > Erythroxylum squamatum. The sequence goes on from JAOTBA010000205.1 coordinate 36,211,500, forward strand.
GAGCAATACGCTAGGGATATTAACTACCAAACCACCAAAACAGTAATCACAAACATGAGTTAGAAGTATTAATTCTTACTCCGTAGCAAAACCTAACCGCTCAGCCAGAGGTATAATTCCCAACAAACTAAGAAGGAAGACCCATCCCTGTAACCAGACTCAAAAATTCAACTGAAACTAGAAACAAGAACCATAATTATTTGTAAAGAATTCAGACGATCTCTACTTACATTATGATGAGTTAATAGATGGATCAAGATTGCAAGAGGTCCAAAAAGCATAAGCCAGTTTAGTTTACTAGAGAAAACTACAATCTTTATGCTTTTGTACACAATGTATCCCCAAGAATTACTACCAATGGATTGGAAACCAGCAGAAGCTGTTCCGTATTCAGCTATATGATTAGCTTGCATTTTTTGAGCTGCTTGCCGAGGACTACAAAGGCTCTCTTCTTCAAACTCATGTGCTATACGATTTTCAACTAGAGATCCCATCTGTAAGGGCAAATCAACGCTGTGAAGGTCACTATTTGTCGGCAAACACTGTAAACAATGTTCCTTTCTCCCGTTATTAGGTAGCAAACCAGCTATATTAGCCAATTAAAGTTATGATGATAACAAAAGGAAAAAAAAAAAGGGCGTCACACTTAGAAAGGGGATTTCCCTTCCTTTACTGATTTTTTGGTAATGAACCTGGGAAATTATTCAGCTTGTCATGCAGCAGAAGAGGATGCTTAGATCAATTGGATGCTAAAAGACAAAGGAAGCAGCTTACTTGCAGTTGGGATTTAATTCCTGCCGGCTGTGACTTGTGATCCATCTTCTAGATTATAAGCAAAAAATTCTTGTCATATCCATGAATGAGCACTGCCAAAAAGCGTGCTCCCTGTATTTGCAAATCAAGTTAATAAAACCAAACAAGAAAGAACACTCTGAACTTATTCACGGTGTGAAAATTTCGATCTTGACATTGTAACAGTGATCCAAGAATCAAGATTCCTCCAAACTCATCAAAACCTGACCTTGACCACAAAGTTTGAACTTTTATTTGAAATTCTCATGCATTTGCATTTTACTTGGCCACACAAAAGATATTAACAATATAAAGCAACCCCATTAATCTTTACAACGAACAATAACACAAACCCCTTTGACACACATCACCGGAAAACCAAGCAGAAAAAAAAAAATTGAAAGGAAAAAAAGGAGAAAATCGATATGGGATCTGAGAAAGCCCAAACCTTTTCAAATCAGAGAGATAGGAAGGAGCAATCCAGATGAAAATACCTGCCACCCAAGATTAAAAAAAAAGCTATATCTTCACTAGAAAGTTAAATTAAAAAAGGGGGAAAAAAAAAAGCATGGCATGGTAAAATAGTTGTCAAAAGTGGACCCGAGGCTTGGAAGTATGGAGGGCAAGTAAAAGTTGCCTTCTTTCCGTGGTAAGAGAATCCTCCGCCTTCTTCGGTTTAGATTTGGTGTTTTCTGGAGGCACCAAAATAGGCTGTACGATAGATCTACACCCGCTCCGTTCCCATTTTACTTGTATTTTGGCTGCTTAGACTTGGATGCTATTATACCTTACCCAGTTACCCTATTCTTTGCAATTAAGTTCAAGACATGAGACCTGAAAATATAAACAAAATATCTGCCCACTTGTACACACCACAAGTCTACATCTATACACATATCGGGACCCTCAGATAACAAGTTGACTTCTAGGAAGCGTTGTAGCGTTCAAAGCTCAATAAGCCACAGCCTGTCTAACATTTTAGCTAAGAGGAAAAAAGGCAAGTAGGATAAGAAAAGGGCTGACTTTTTAATCTTTCTTGACAGTTACCTGCATGACAAAGTAAATTTAAATGACATTGAACGAAGTACAATTCCTTTTGAAAAATTTAAATTTAAGGTAATATTTAATTTAATGTAGTATTAATAAATTACTTACGTGTCAAATAGGCTTAATGGCATGATTTATCACATCAACACTAAGCACTAGAATAATTTTAATAAAAACTAAAATTGAGATATTTTATTATTACTTTTAATAATATTCATTATTTTTAATAATTTCAATGAATGTTATAAAATTAAGTAAATTTCAAAAAAAATTATAATTTAGCCTAATTTTTTCAATTCAGTTCATTCCACTCCCTTGAGTATTCATTCAGAAGTAGTTAGCTATATATTAGCACATCAAAATACTAATTCTATGAATATCGTACCAATATCAATACTAGATTTGGGTCTTGTATGCTACGATACCAGTACTAATCAATACCAAGTAAAATTTATAAAATAGTCTCTAAATTTTTTAATTTTCAAAATAGTCCCTCAATATATGTGCTATATAATTTTTAATTTTTTTCAACATTGTTTCCAAAAATCATAATTATATCAATTTGAAATAATAACTATCTCTTTATTTCTATTAATGTTACTTTTCACATATTTTGCATATAAAAATTATCATAATTAATATAAGAAAAAGAGCGCTTAATCGTTATACACATATAAAACTAAGAATAATATAAAGTCCTTAAAATATTACAATTTACATCATATAATAAAGAATAACTACATCAAAACATTATATAGTAAGAATAATGAAGGTTTATGACTCCATAAGTATTACAATAAGAGTTCATGCTAAAGAACACAACCAAGTAAAAGCGAAACCTGATACAAAAACACTTATAGTTAAAAATTTGATATTTATATTGCATACACATAATTTAACATATGCATCAAACACAAATGAAATTAAAATAAAAGAGAAGAAATGAAAAATCTAGAACTTTATTTAATTAAATATTTGCTCAAATTGCATTGATCTCAATTTTTATTTGATAAAAAAAAATTCTCATCATTCAAAGTCATTGCACCGAATAACATGTTAATACTTTCTTATCCAAGATTATAAGTCACTCTCATTTATCAAACTTGGTTCCTCATAAACTCAATCCTCTAAAATATCGATATGGTCAAGACAAATTGGATATATAGAACTACTTGTTATTAAGAGTCTTAGTAAACAAATAAAATTAAAATTATTCAAAAATTAATTAAAAAATTATATTCAACTTAATAATGATAATAACATACCTCTTTTTGAAACTTTAAGTTGTATCGAATAAAGACCAAATCATTTAATCTTTTGTATTCTAATCTATTCATGTCCTTATAATGGACGAATTCAAATGTACTCTGATTTCTTTTGCATCTCATTGAACTCTCACATTGACTCAAAATTCAAATTACAAATCTTTGCAATTTTGAAACGCTACTTTCAAATCCATTAATCAACTGTAAGACAACAAAGTAATCTTATAGATAAAATAAAGTGATGATTAATTTTTAACAAGTAACAAACGTAAAGAAACATATACCAGGATTAAGTTTGTCCCTTTAACAAATTGCAATGGGCATCTTAAAATCACTAAAATCATCCTTATAAACCTTCATTTGTGAGCATAGGAGATCTTGAATCATCTCATGGACAACAAATATTGTAATATGGTTAATAGCATTCTCATAAGAAAACTTGGTCTAAAATGGATACTAGGATTCAAAAATATCTCAGCTGTAAACAACAGGGAGTAAAGTTGTCTTTCCCATCTTTCAGTGATGATTGTAAGATAGGTGTATACAAAGAAAGCCTATTTTTCATATTGTCCTTGATTGTTTCTTTGCCCTCTATATGACATCATAAAAATAAATCATTGTTGCTTTCTCATTACCATTAGTCAAACGAAGTATTCTCACAAGAGACTTACAAAATCGAATGATAAATTGATATTATAATCAAAATTCATGATCTTTAAGTATAATTCTTGTATTCCAACATTTGACCTGGCATACTAAGATGCAACTCACTCATCATTTGTTAATATTTATTTGAGTTCCTACTTCAATAGAACAAAGTATTGAAGTAATAAGAAATTAGCCACAAATATTGTAATTATAGGATAAGACAAATTTCTACCATTGATGAAACCCTTTGTCATCAAATTAACGATTAATGCATGATTATAGACGAACTTAATCTCTTTTCTTACTTTCATCATATTTTCATCAATGACATGAAAGTATCTAGGATCTCATATATTTTTCAAAATCAGGTCAATACAATGCGCAACACAAGGAGTCCAATAAAAAAATTATACCTACTTTGCAATATTTTCTCAGTTGCTTTGTAAGTATAATCATTATTAATAATGAACTGAATAATATTTTCTGGTCTTGCTTCATTCACAACTTCATCAAATATCTTAAACAAAGTATTAGCATTTCTAACAAGGCCAAATGCATCAATAGATTTTTAAAATGTTGTCCCTTTAGCAAAATAAATGAAAAATTGATAATACGCTCATCTCCTATTCATCTAACCATCACATATGATTGAATACTTATAAGTTGCCAAAATCATTCTTCTTTCAACCAAATAACTATTTATTTCATAAATAGTGCTACATAGATTTTTACCCCTATAATCATCAATTAAAGGAGCTTTATATCTTGGATCATAAAAGGCAACAGTATCCATCATACGATAGCAATAATAAAACTAGGTGATGTTGAATGATACACTTGAATTCACTAGTCATTGTCATTTCCATATTATGAGCCTCTTCTTTAAATTATAAGGCACTATAGATTGACGGTTGAGTTTCAATAGTTGTTTGTTATGAAAAAAGTTAGACATATATCTTCTTCTTTTCTTCACATTGGGTACAATATTCACTGCTTTTTGGGTAGGAATATCATTACCTTCAACATCCCCACTATCATCCTAACCACCACTAAAAAAAAAGTTCCACTACTAATTTTGTAGTTCAGTTTTTGTCTTCTATCTTTCATATGTTGTTACTCTTCAAGCAAAGTCTTCATTTACTATATCACATCATAGCTAACTTTCTTACAAGATTCTATATCATGTTTGATCCCAACTAAATGCTTCTTTAATCTGATGATTCTCCTACCTTTTAAATGCTTTTTACAATACAAATAAATGGTATGGTCTTTCATTTCAAGAACTAATCTATCATAATGCTAAGTAGGATCATCAAATCTTCCTAAACCTAAAACAACTAAATTATTTGAAGTTCTCTTACCATAGACTCACAAACTTAGATGATAAATTTATATTGGAACCAAAATTCATGATCTTTAAGTATAATTCTAAAAACCTTCATTTCAACATTAGTCCTGACATACTACAATGCAACTCACTCATTACTTGTGTTTGATTCTTTTCTTCATTAAAACAAAGCACTGAAGTGATTAGAAATTAGTCACAAATCTTGTAATAGTAAGACGACACAAATTTCTACCATTAACGAAGCCTTTGGTCATCAAATTAAGGATCCATGCATAATTATAGATGAAATTTGTCACTTTTCCTACTTTCTGCATACTTTCCTATAAGGAGTCCAATAAAAAGAAATATATTTACTTTGCAATCCTTTTTTCAGCTGCTTTATATGCATAATCATTATTAATAATGAACTATACAATGTTTTCAGGCCCAACTTTATTCACAATTTCATCAAATATCTAAAATAGAGTATGAGCATTTCTAACAAGGCCAGATGTATCAATAGACTTCAAAATCAATGTTCCCATAGTAGATAAACCAAAAAATTGATAATAGACTCATGTGTTCTATTTGTCTAACCATCACCCATGACTGAACATTCATAAGTGGCCTAAGTTATTCTTATTTCATCTAAATAGCATTTTATTTCATAAACATAGTTACGTAGAAGATTACCTCTATAGTCATTAATCGAAGGAGCTTTATGTCATGAACCATAAGAGGAAATAACATCCACTATAGGCTAGTAATAATAAAACTGGGCAACATTAAATGATATACCTACATCATACCACCATCTAGTTATTACCATGTTCACATTATGAGCTACTTCTTTGGATTGTAGGGTACTAAGATTTAAAATTTGAGTCTTAGGAGTTGTTTGTGGTGCAAAAAATTTAGACATATGTCTTTTTCTCTTCCTCACATCAAGTGCAACATTCCCTTCTTATAAGGCTCTACTTCGCCTTTGATCCCAACTATTTTTTTTAAAATCCGGTGATTCCTCTACATTTGCAATGTTTGTTGCAATATAAACAAATGATATGATTCTTTATTTTAGGAACTAATCTAACATGAGCCCAAGTAGAATCATCGAATTTTTCTAAATATGAAATGATTGAATTTTAAGGATTATTTGAACTTTTCTCCATTTATCTATAAAAAATAAATAAAGATATATGTCAGAAATAAATTAATAACTTCATATTCAAAAAATAAGTCTTTGTATGTAACATATTTACATAAAAAATTCAATAGTATATAACTATATAACATCATTACATCTTTCTTTAGATAATGCACATTGCAAAATTAGCTTTATTTTACAAAATAAAAAGAAAATTCATTACTTAAGCATTCGCATATTCATATTATATTGAGTAAAAGTACACTTTCATAAATCAAGACACATCTTAAAAGTCATTTATATAATCATAAAGAAATCTATTTACCTTAGGTTAAATATTGATCACGATTTTCCAATATAAGTGTTGGGCCCTGTTTTCAAAGCCCAACAATCACTCCGAATATCAAAAACATACGATGTGAGCACATTTCCTATATAGGTTTATTTCCATGGAATCTCTTTAGCCCTCAACGTTTCATCCTCATTCTCATAAATTCTCAAGCCACAAAGGCGAGCCCACGCAACGAAATCACAACAATCACAAATGACTTCTTCAAAATGGTAACTCTTAGTCTCTAGTTTATATAGAAACAAGAACCACCTCATTCGAAGCTCTATAGCTCAAGATATGCTTAAAACTCCAAAGTATGTTCATGGCCCAATTATGCTCTCCCAACCGGCCCCTCACTTCCTTTCCATCAATCTTTTTGAATTCAACACAAAAGGTAACCAATTTTTGTGTGAAGGTAGAAAAACGTGTTAGGAATCTATCTCTTCAAGAATCACCTCAATCGGAGGTCGGACGAAGAAGTTATAACCAAACGAATCCAACATGTTCATGACCTTACTCATATTGAACATGCCTTGGCGCAATTGCCATAACTCTCACTACATATGTCATATTGACTTCGTTTTTAGACGGTTTGAAAGATGACATCTAGAGCTACAATTTTGTAAGACACAAAAATGAAATTCTGTCATTTAGAGGGTCAAAACACACGGACCATATGACCTAACACGGGCAGGCCGTGTAACCTTCGGGTGTAATAGTGTTCCTGTGCTGGAAACACACGGATTGTGTTACACAGGCAGGCCGTGTAACCTTCGGGTGAAACAAAATTTTCACCCTTCAAAACCCCTCCAAAGGGTCCTAAACCCATCCTAACATCCCCTTTCCTTATAATTTTCTCCAATACCACCTTTTTAGTGCCAAAAACCACTTCAAATCCATTCAACTACTAAAAACATCATTGAATCTTAACTCCAAAGGATTCATCACACACAATCTTTCCAATTTTAACATATTATTCTAACACTAGCAACAATTGGCTATCTCAACCAAGGATAAGTGTTGGACCCTGAACTTTCGGTGGAAATTAGAAATATTTAAATGTATGTTAAATGAGTGTTTTGTATATAAATTGTGTTAGAGATGTTTTTGTGCCTTAAGAAAATTAATGAGAAAAGAATTGATTAGTTTTGATGTCTTTGATATTTGAGTAGATTTGTATGGGTTATGAGA
>JAOTBA010000205.1:36219344-36237490 GCA_025629845.1 Erythroxylum squamatum
ACGATACGTCTTTATATAACGATCCCCACTCTATATTAATATATATATATATATATATATATATATATATATATATATTTATGTTTAATTTATAGTTCATGTTATATATGTATAAAGCTAATTAAGTGTCTAAAACTATACATACATTTAAAAATTAATAATTTCTCGGCAGCATCAATAAATCACGAATGACTTAATTTCCTTTGAAAGTCATAAAGAATTAAATGGAGATACTGGGCTAACCCTCTTTTCAGCTCGTAATAAGCAAAAGCTAATCACAAAATGAAGAGTTTATAGTATCACTGACTCACTAAGCCTAGGGCCAAGAAAGTTGTAATTATATATTTAATTATAATATTGTTCTACTTCTATTGTACGACCCACAACCTCGGACCAGACCAGTTGCAAGAACGTTGAATGTAGTGAATAAACCAAGAACAGAATAAGAACTGTCTATTTTACTACCTCACAATTACTATTCCTTCCTTGTCGAAAGTATAATAACCACCAATAACATAGTTTAGTAGAATAAACCGGTATTCTTTCCCTTGCTTGGAAGTAATATGACCTCCAGAACTAAAGTAAGGAATATGTCTCAATCTATCCTTGAAAAACATCTATGATTTTAACAGGGTTGCAGTTGTTTTGATAAAGCCATCCAAGGAAATAGTAGCACTCGGGTAAATCACAAGATTAAGATTCCTAATATGGATAAAGTACCTGCACTGCTGATGTGTTCTCGAAGAAATTGGGTCTATATGAAATACATCATTTGGTATCTTGGGAAGGTTTTGGATGCATTGCATCATACAGCCATCGTAATATCGACAAGGTTGTTTATGAAACCATTATAAATCAGTTTATATTTCTCTTCCCTTACCCTTTTATATTATTGCTTAAGTGTTTTATTCAAACAATCAACCCAATTATAAAAAACAATCAGCCCAAATAATATAGATTATGAAAAAAATAGAACACCAGATTTACTTAAAAACCCCTTCTGTGTAAAGGAAAAAATTCGACTCGTAAATTCAATAATCAAAGAGCAAACTTATAAGAGTTCAAGTTCTGAGCTATTGACTCTAACTCGAAGTACCACCATCATATAATAATAAGTAATCCCACGAGATTCAAGGATAGAGTACAAATTGATATCCTAGTTAATACTTACTCAAATCTAATCCTGAATCATCAAACCATAAAACCTACAACTAAGGAATACTTATGTTCTCTTTCTCTCTCATTCTTTTTCTCTTTTTTTCTATGTCTTATGATGCCCACCATGTTTTCCTTTTATATTTCATAAAATAGGATATTTTTATACAAAACACGGTCACCCAAATAGTAGGTGTGTTTGGTGATCATATCCCTCAAAATCACCTTAATATTCGACAGTCTCGGAGATACACAGTCATAGTAGCTTACACAGTCACTGGACACGACTATGATTAGTACCACACGGGCGTGTCTGACCTTCACACGAGAGAAACACCATCCTTCAACCTATACACAATTACAGAAGCATACACAAACATACATACAGTCATGTCCAACAACGACACAGGTATGTTCAACCGTAACATAGGTGTGTCTCTTAGAAACATCTTTAATTCTTGCCCCAATCTTTGTTCCTCACTAAGACTCCTAAAGTTTAAATATGGCGGTATAGATCAAACAAATATTTCTAAAATGGGGTTGTACCTATAACATTCCTAAAACATTTGGGAGGAGAAATAAAACACTCCATCATTTACTTAAAAGTCATCCCGATGAGCTTTCTATAAGGCTCAAGCTTACTTTAAGGAGCCACCTTCATCAATATATTAGCACCATTCTTATCTGTGTAAATCTTCTTCAATTTCATTAGTTGCTCCTCAACCACAAATCACAACCAATGATACCTAACATCAAAATGTTTGATGCAGGAATGATGCATGGATTTTTTGCTCAAATTCATAGCACTTTGATTGTTACAAAATACCACGTACTAATTTTATTTCACATCCAATTCTCAAAGAAAATGCTTCAACCAAAGCATCTCCTTTCCTACTTCCACGACTACAACATATTCTACTTCAATCATGGACAAGTCCACAAACTTCTGTAATTTGGATAGATAAGAAATGGCTCCCTTATATATTTGAATAAGTAACTTAAAGTGGACTTTTTATTATCAAGATCTGCAACTATGGCTGCATCTATGTATCCTTCTAAAATTGGCTTACCACTATCCCGGTGAATCTTTTTCAGATTGGGTAAATACCTACTTACTAACCCAACAGCTTGTGTGATATTTGACCTAGTACATATCATGACATTTATTAAAGAACCAATAATGAGCTGCTAATAGTGTGTTAATGGAATTGGCATGCTCAATATTAAACCTTTTATACTTTTCTTGTAATAACCACAACTTTCCAATCTTCATGTTATGAATGATTTTCATGCATAAAATCTATTTTGCATGACCCAAATCTTTCTTATCAAAGGACTTAGATGAATCCTCCTTTAACCTGCGAATCATGTTAATGTCTTATCTCATTATCAACATACCATCAACATTTAAGAGGAGAATAATAAATTTAGCACTAATAAACTTCCTAAAATACACACAAGGGTTAACTAAAGTATGCTTATAATCGTTGTCAGTCATAAACAAGTCAAAGTTTTTGTATAAATGCTTTGGTGCCTATTTAAGGCCATAAAGACTTTCTTTAATTTGTAGATTAGGACTTCTTTTCCTTGGAGTTTGAACCCTTTTGACTACTCCATATATATCTCCTTATGTAGGTCTTCATATAAGAAAATGATTTTCACATCAATTTATTTATGTTCAAGATCCAAACTAGCAGTTAGACCTAATACAATGCAAATCGAAGTCTTCTTGATTACTAGCAAAAATATCTCATCCAAGTCAACACCCTTTATTTGATTTGCATCCCTTTGTCACTAATCTTGCCTTATACTTCATTAGTTTATCACCATCTTTCTTGATCTTGAAAACCCATATATTATTCAATGTCTTATTGCTTTTGGGAAGCTTCACTAACTTGTATGTCTCATTCTATTTCAAGGAATCCATCTCCTCTTGCATTGTCGCGATCTGTAAGTCTTTGTCTTTAGGTTATTGCACTTCTTGGAAACCTTTTGTCTCCCCTCATTAATAACTAAGAGATATTCCAGTCTTGGGTATCTAATCGAAAGATTTTTCTCTCTAGCTGAACTTCAAAATTGAATATCTTCCAACACTAAGGTAGGTTAATGCCCAACTCATAATGTTTATGCACTTAATCTATGTCATCTATAGGATGTGACTCATATGGCTCATCACCATCAAATTGCGCCTGATCATTATCATCATGTACCAACTCATATTCTTCACCCTCTTCACCTGTAGGTTGATCAACAGAAGTTGAAATAGGAGAAACATTAGTAGCACTGTAAGACGAACTATTAGAAATATTCTTACCTCTTTTGACTAGATCTACACCCATCTTTTTCTAATATAAGTCTATATCTCTACTTATGATAACCTTTTTTTGTCATAGAGCTTGTAGCCAAACTCTTGATTACTATACCCAATAAATACGCAACGTGTAGTCTTCAAATCAAGCTTCAATCTTTGCTCCTTTGGTATATGTTTGAAGGCCTTGCATTTGAATACCCTCATATGAGAATAAGAAGGGGGTATTTCTCTATCAACACAATCTCTTAGGAATATCAATACCCAAAGGGACTGATAGTGCTCAGTTGATCAAGTATACAATGGTTTTAAATGCCTCACTCTAACAAATCTTTGGTAGGTTGGACAATGTTAGCACTCTTCGAATCTCGTCCACAGTGGTTCTATTCATCCTCTCAACGACACCATTGTGATGTGTGTTACTAGATTATGTTTTCCCATATCTTATGTCATGTCTCACACAATAATCCCCAAACTTATTGGAACTGTATTGTATACCATTATCAATTTTAGGACTTCATTTTTTCTCTTTATATCTCTTTCCAAGATAGCATGAAGTTTTTGAAAGGTCTCAAACACCTAGCCTTTTGCCTTCAACATTTTAAACCCAAGATTTACGTGAAGCATCGTCAATAAAAGTAACAAAATATTTTTTACCTCCCAAAGATGTTACCTTAAAAGGACCACATACATCAAAATACACCAACTTTAATTTAGCCATCTTTTTTGACAAACCTTTTATGGAAGAAAAATTGATGTTACTTTTCGTCCAAGCAATGACCATAGGGATCAAGGGGAACAAAAGTGCTTGTTGAAATAAGAGATTTACCAATTAGCAACTTAATCCCCTTTCCGCTAATATGGCCCAATCTACAATGCCACAAATTTAGAAAATGTTCTCTTCAATGACATGTTATTCATCACCATACACCTTCAAGTGTGTCTTGTATAAGGTGCAACATAACTCACCACGAGCAACTGTCATTGCTCCCTTAGACAGCTTCTACTTGTCATCCCCAAATGTATGTCGATGCTCTTCTTGGTCAAGCACATTAGTGGAAAAAATTGAAGCGTAAATCATGAATGTGTCGTATATTCTCTCAAAAATACCATACACCTAATATTGATCTGAATCTGGATGTCAACAACGTTGATGATGCTAGCCAAACTCTAATCACTCATCTTGACACTCCTAAAATCACCACTCCTATAATTGGTAAAGTACTCTCTCTTTGTAATACAATGATATGAAGCCCCTATATTGACAAGTCACTTGGTATTTGAGTCACTAACATGTAAGCACTCACTAATTGCACAAATAAATGACACTTCATCATGTGTACTTGAAGCTATTGGTGTAGTGCTTTTGTCATCATCATTTTTCTGATGATCTTTCCTCTTTTGATCTCTCTCACTTATAGAAAAACTTCTTTATATGACCAAACTTAGTGTAATAATGGCATGTCATGGTCTCTTTGTCATCTCTAGACTTCAACCAATTCTTAGACTTGCCACGTCGCTTAGAACCTTTATTGTTGCTTATTCCTCTACTTTCTACAACACAATCCTATGCATTATCAACACTCATCTCCTTTTTTCTAATCTCTTTTTCAAACATGCTCTCTTTGATCAGATTCAAAGAGAGTATGCCATCAAAAACGGAGTTGATGATGGTCATTTTCTTTTATGATGATGTTTTGTGAGAAGATATAAACTTATTATTAGGTAGAGATAAAACTCTAATCATCTCAATAAATTGAAAACTATCAATCAGTTTTAAAACTCTTCATCATAAGGGACTAAAAACCTAAAGGTCTATTTATTAAATTATTTAATCTCTTAACCACAACAGATGAGCCATGTAAAGGATAGATTTATAATATGGGGAATACAATGTTTCTTTCGAATTTTCTCACAGAAACGAAGGGATATCAATTATTAAATTTGCATGTGACTTGATGGGTTGAACATATTAGTAGGGTTGGTGGTGTCTTTTGGATGCAGAGATAGTTTAATCTTCAGGTTTGCAAAATAGGAAGTCTAAGGATTCTCTAATGATAGTACTTGGATAGTTGAGGTAAATTTCAAATTTGTGTGAAAATGTTTATGGTGTACAAAAGAATCATTTATGTCCTTTTTTATAGTACGGGTAATAGGGGAACAAATCGTCTATTTCCCCTGTTCCCAAGCCATCCCACCCATCCAATTTCTGTGGGTCTCATTTATTGAATGTATGAATTTTTATGGAACAGAGTAGGCACAAAATAATGGGAACAGGTGATCTGATCTTAAGTAACACGTGTAAAATCATGATATTGGAAGAGGAACATGTTGCGATGATCGGATACTACAAGTCGTCAATCCTTCAAGGTATAAGACAGCGAAATCATCATAAAGTCAAGTTGACCATGTCCTAGAATTGTTTAGGAGCTTCGTTGTTCCTGCAAATATGGTCGGTCCCTCGAGAGCCACGACAGTCCACTCAATCGGGTCATATCAGTCCACCACCAAATCCTTTGTTTTCTAAGCTCTTTCTCTAATTATTTTTAGTCATTTCTTATGTTCAATAAAAAATTAATTAACAATAGTGCAACAAGCTAGTTGCACGTGGGTTCTCTCCAAATTTACAATTAAAATCTTGGATTAGTTGACAAACAACATTTGCCTAACCACTAAACAAGTTATACCATCAATATGGTGTACAATGGTTGGTTATAACTGCAACATTTAGTTTAGTTATATAGTCTAAGTTGCCTGCTCCTCGTTCTATTTCCAAAAAAAAAAAAAGCTAGATATGTGCAAATGGAAGACCTTGATTTCTGTATTTGACTATCTAGGATGTGTTCGTGACGTTGATTGTTAAATCACTGCCTTTTTTATATTTAATTATACGTATCTGTTAGGGGTTTGGGTTATCTACCGATGTATGTTCTCTTTTTATTTGGTTGATGTATAGATGTTTTCATGTAGTCTTAGTTTCTAACAGTAGACTTCTGCAACCTTTGATGATTTTAACTAATATGAACTCAAAATCTGATAACTGGACTACTGTGTGTGTTTAACCAGCTGATTACTCATCACTTTTGTATATCCCATATAATAAGCATAAGCGATTCATTTTTTCTTAGAAGAATAAAAATAATAAATCCGAAGTGAGGGGTTTTTAAATCTTATACTATAAAATAAAGTTTAAAAAAACAGAAAAAAATGCAATAAGCAAATCAAACTATAAAGTAAAAATCTATGAATTTGAAAAAATAACGTTAGTCTCATAAAGGAAAATACATAGTATTATCTTAAATCTGTTGTGGTTTTTCATGTAAGGTAAACTTAATTTACTATGAATATATTTTTTTTGGGACTTACAAGTAAAGTGAATTTATTTTATATTAATCAATTTGTGATATTTTTTATTATATATATACACATGTAGGTAAATTATCAGTGATTCCTTTTGTCCAAAGAGACGTAACAATGGAGTTGGACTTCTAGAAGCACTTACAACTGCCAGTCCGAACTCACCTATATGTGTAGTAGAGTCATTGATTAGATGGGGCAGTGCTCTAGAAGAGTATGAAACGACTTGACCGCCAAGTGATTTATGTTCCAGGCGAAACATGTACATCACAACCGGGGGATGGAGACGGCAGAGTGGCACGCGGAACGAGAACAGTGGATTTTATGCTTCATTACCGACTATTCTGAATCAGTTCCCCGTTGAATTGTTTCATTCTTAAACTAATAAGGTAAGTATTTATAAACAAAACACTAGCGTTGACCTCTCATCTAGGTAATTAGGATATGTGTTTAACTTGTTATTAAGAAAACACTGAAGTGGGTCCAATCAATAATCACCACTTTCTTTCTCTTCTATTAATAATAAATGGTATCACAATCAAGAGAAAAAAAGGGAGTGATTAAGAGTTATTTCGTAGATAATGAGGAGAAATAGGGAGGTTACGGTAGTCCACAAACTTTTGCGATCCAATTTATTTTAAACAGAGAGTTGAAAGACATAAAGCGGTGAAAGCAGGGGAAGTGGGGGTAGGGGTAATGGCATCACTTAAAAGGAAAATAATTGAAGGCCATAGGATGGGATGGGATGGGATGGGACCAAATTAAGTGCTTCTAGAAGGCTGAAAACGCAAAATGCCATGTATGGTGAGTAGTTGGTTGTCGCAATCTGGTTACAGACAGTAGCTGCTTACTTTTTTACTAGCCAACCCAATGTCTTGGGTTTCTAGAAACTCTAAGGCACGTGCCCGCCTCCCTATTTGTTTTCACTTAAGTAGCTTTACATTATATAAGATTAAATGGAAGTCAGTTCAATGTAGATTATTTTTTGAATTAAATAAAAGAAATTAGGAAGAAATATGAAAAAATAGTTAAGCATTGTATATAGAGTAGTTTTTGTTTTAACTTTTAATTGATTCAATTTAATTTAATTTAAGAGCAAGAGCAGAGCAGAGCAGAGCAGAGCAGAGCAGCCCCTGGAATATATGTATAAAAAACCAATTGACAGACCCCACCCATTGTTTTGCTTTTATTATTATTATTTTCTTTTACTTCCACACACCTTTCTCTCTCTCTTCCTCTCTATATATAAATACAAATCCACGACTTAAAACCCAATCCAAACAGTACCCCACCTTCCTTCCCTCCCTCCTTTCTTGTTTGCCTACGGTAAGATGTATGCCGCAACTTCTGCCCCTCACAGTCTTCAATTGAGCGCCAAACAGGAGCCCTTCCGATCCCCGAAATTCCGTATGAAAGCCTTGGCCCAAGTCAAACGGAAAGAGTCGCTCTACGAGGTTCTTCAGGTAAAGCAGTCTGCGTCACAGGGAGAGATCAAGACTGCCTACAGAACCCTCGCTAAGCTATATCATCCGGATGCTCTCAAATCCGACGGCCAAGATTTCATAGAGATTCACAACGCATACGAGACGCTCTCTGATCCAGCGGCCAGGGCGCTTTATGACATGAGCTTCTTCTATAAGACCAAGAGAGCGGTGGTTGGGGTTGGGTATTATCAAACACGGAGATGGGAAACGGACCAATGCTGGTAGACGCTAGACCCTAGACTAAGACTAATTGAGAGATGAGAGGAAATGTCTGATCATCGTTTTCCTGTTTCTTTTTGTTTTTCATTTCCTTTTAATTTTAATTTGGTGATTCGTCCATTTATCATGATGATTGACAATGCGCAACCAGGGCTGTACATTCTACATTAGACCACACCCACCGATTTCTGGTTCTACATCAATGAAAGTAACTGACCTTATATGTTAGCACATCATAGATTTTGTTATTCCTCACCACTTCTTCGCTTGTATAAAATCATACTCTGCATAAATATTGATTACTTCATTTGTAAACTAATGAATCAAAATTAGTCAATTTAACTATATTTGAAATGACATTGGCTTTGAAGCTCAAAAAACTGATAAAAGAGAAAAAATTCGGAGCATTACATGTCAAAGAAAAAAGAAGTACAAGGGTTTTCTTGTCTCATGCTTCCGTCCAACATCAATGTTCCCTAAATCCTTGTTTATAGCCTAAAACCTACTTGATCACAGACCAAAAGAAAAAGAAAACACTATCGTTTCATTTGACCTCTACATAGGAATTTGTGAATAGAAATTTGTACATAGGCAGGCACAGGGCAGGAGATAATTTTCACTTGCAGCTAGACAGGACGGAATTGATAACATGCACCAGAACCCTGAAGTTAGAGAACGTAGGTGAAGTGCAAGTGCGTTGATGATGGTGTATGATCTGATAAACTTGATCAACGATGGGTCTGACATGCATTGCGATCATAGGGTCTGCTGGGTTTATCACAGACCCAACATCTGTCATCCATCCAACCTTTTGGGCAGTGTCCTTGTTCAGATCGCAGGCCAACTGTTGAAGAAGTGAAAGCAGCACTCCTTGGCTCAAGGGCATAGGATGCAATGACAATATTCCACTCAAATCAACCTACATTTTTTGCATGCAGCAGATCAGATCATAACTATTAAGAATATTTAAAGACCTAATCAATTTACATCGAATATATGCAGAGCATCACCTGAGAGCACAGCCATGACACAATTGACACGTCACTTCTTTGCAGGGCAATAGTAAAAGCTTCTTCATATTTGTGTTCAGAGACCAATCTTGACAACTTTTTTGTTGGATCTAAGTGCGTCTCAACCTTAAATCATAACAAAGATAAGGGTTAACATTTATCTCAACCCACCAGATATCTGACATTTACAATCACAAAACAAAACTAAATTTCAAGCAAACCTACCTTCTCATGAAGATCAGCCAAAGGTCCATTACTAAGCTGAGAAACCAATGGATTCGCAGTACTTGAGTTTGCTCCAGCAGCCGCAAGAGCTAACAGCTTTCTTTGACCATCAGCCAATTCCCCGCTCAAGGTTTGGGTTATGGATGACACCGAGTTGAGGGCTTCCTGCATTCAGTAAATAAACTGATATCATAATGCTAGCAGAGATATCGCTTGAAACTTGTGCTAGACTGTCTCAACTACAGAATTCTACACTTGTTAACTTCAATCCGGGTAGTAACAAACAGCATTCAAGATATCCCCCTATCCCAAAGCATAAAACATAAATACTTAAGTGGTAAGGAAACAATCACATCTGCAACCAACCTAAATGACTGCCGGTTATCAAACAATAACCTCCAGCCTTCCAAGGCATGGTAATCCAGAAAGATAATTAGAATGAACAAAAGCTTAGCACGTTAATAAATATCATCGATAGTTGGTGTAAGTAGATGTCAGGTAGCGAGCAGATTTATTTTGAGCTCAGAAAGATGGACATCTGTACCCACTATCTACCCTATATTCATAAAATTGTAAACTACGTCAGATGCCATGTCATTTTCAGAACTATAGCACCAATGTCAAGAAGCACACACCCTTAGAGCAAGTGCCAAAGAAGAATGAGTAGCATCAAAATGCTGCTGGGCGGCAGTTGTATGTTCTTCCATCCCCTTCCTAAAAGTAGCATTTACTTGCTCAAACATGGCTTTGCATGTCATCTCAAAGGCAGGGATTAGTGATGCTTCCAGACCAGCCTTCAAAGAATCCTGCAGGATTCAGTTAAAAAGATTAGAAAACTATTAGAATTAAATCTAGGCTCCTGCAAATAATCCATTTTTCAGCTAATGCTAGAGTCCCTGATGTAAGTCTGCCCGTGGGAAGTTCATAATCTTTTACCTCCTTTAGGGGCTTTTTTGTCACGAATTATTTGCAACTGAAATCTTACCATTGCTAGAGGTGAAAGCTTACACATACCTTCTCTTACCGACCACTACCATAACTCATACCACTGAACACAAAACACACTTGAGCATACCTGCAGAGCTTGTTTGCCAGATGTTTGAAACTGGGCTTGGATTTGGCGAGCAACTGTAGCTTCCAGTTTTGAATTAACTGATTTGTCCAGTTGATTCACTGCTTTATCTCCAACTCCTCTCTGGGGCTCAGTTTCAGTCAGAAATACTGAATTTCAAAATGAAAACGGAAACAGATATTCAGATTTCTAACCTGGAAGGACTCTGTAATAGCTGAAGATATGGTCTTCTCGATTATTGGGGAAACTGTTCGAGTTATGACAGGCCCAACTGAAGATAATTCCTTCTTAACTGCTTTTTCCAGCATGGTTGCTAAATCCTTATTAATAAAACTAGAAATCAAATTTGATATTTGCTGTGTACGCTCACGCAATAACTTGTCATTTTTTGCATTCTCTTCTTGAAAACGAGCCCACAATGCCTCGGTATTTGACTTGATAGCTTTTTCAATGCTCTTTCCTAAAGCTGCCTCCAGTTTTCTACATTCTTTAGAAATAGGAACAGCAACCATATTTGACATCTGCTTCTGCATTTCCTTTTGTGCAGCCACAAGCTGCAGAAAAAGGTGAAAATATAAAGATCGTAGAAGGAAGGACAATAGACGGCCAGGTAAAACAGCGTAACAGTTTGATACCATTGGTTAGATGACACCTAGAAAATCTTTACGGAGAAATGAGAGTATAACGACAAATTATGGATATCATGACCAAAAAGAGACTCCAGGTAGATACAGAAGTCTTTGTTATTTTTTCATGGAAACAAAGAGGACAATGTACTCCATTAAAATTAAGAACATCATTATGAATTACCATGTCCAATCCACTCAAACAACAAGAAACAATAACTTTGGTGCTGCAAATGTGGAGCATAGAATATGAGGGGGTGATTTGGACTGCTGATCCAGAATACCATTAGTTGATTTTCTTGGGGAGAAAGAAAATATTTTCATTTTAGTTTTTCTTCACTAAGAAAAATTTTCTATTTTAGTTTATCTTTATTAATTCAGGTTTTAAGTCAATGAAGGAAAAGTAAGAAATCACTATTAACTATGATTTTGAAATTTCGGATGTTCCTATCTGTTAAGACTAGGGTCTCAAGGCATTTTCTATATACATGTTTATGTCTTCAATGTTTCAAGGAATAAGAGACTGGTTTTTCAAGTGTGAAACTTTCTATCTCTAAGAATGATTCTTAGACACCTGAGAGCAATAACTAAGCTGTAAAAGTAAGTTCTAGGAATCTACTGGTGTGATTTCGATAGTTTCTTTTTTTAAATCCTATGTGTCATTCCTAATTCTTGACACAATCCTAAGAGTAATTCCTCCTTTTTTTTATTTTGCAAGTTCCAGTCTTAACATCGTAGATTCCAGCGCACTAACAATGTCCAGTAGCCATAGTTCTACAGTTATTTCATCAAATTGTTGTTATGTCCTGTGCCCAACCTACACCAGTTGCAGTTTGAGGCCAGTTGTGTTTCAGCTAAATCTGTTATGATATGAAAGGACAGGAGACTGTGCAAGATGGTACCTACTAGACTTCTACCATGAACCATGATCCACCCTTGAAAAATGTTCAATACTTATTTTCTTAAGATATTAAATTAGCAAATGCATAACACAACACATATTACAATAAGTATATACTGTAATATCTTACATAGATCAAGCGTAACAATCACCTGATTAAGCGTCTCCTGCACTGAAACAATTTGAGGAAGCACAGGTTCTACAGAGCTTAGACTTGAAGTCCCACCCACTTCATTGTAAGAATCTGTTGACTTAAAAGTGCTAGGAGACGGTGAAGACGGACCTGATGCTTGAGCATTTTTACCTTTCTGTTTTTTCCCTTTTGTACTTGGAGCTGATGGTTGCAGAGTACCGGCAGGCAGAGCTGTCTCAAGAACTCTACCATTTACATCTTTAGAGGAGTGATTAACTTCCTCGTCTCCCACATCAGTACATTGAGCTATAAACTCTGCTGCTCCTATACTATTGAGTTGCTGAGGTTCCTCCACAGCATAATTTTCAGCTGATACAGCTCGGAATTCTCTGGTTATCTGCATGCCAAGATCAGATGCCTGAGAGCAAAAATATTTTTCTTTGTTTTCGGACACAAGCTTTTTAGCTTCTCCTTGGCCAAATTCATCACTCTTAGCGGATCTTGTTTCATCAACTACTTTAACCTCCAATTCTGTATTGCCAGCATCACTATTTACAACCACTTCTTGAATATTTGTATCAACCTCACTTTTGCTACCATTAGCATCAACAACATCAGAGGATGAAATGCTCCTGAACATCTCAGGCGTCACTAAAGTTGGATGTTTAAAAGTAACTGGAGTGAGCCTCTCAGAATCATCACTTAGTGCAATTTTCTTCTCTTCATTTCTTGAATCACTAGCTATTGAAGGCACATCAGACACGTTCGCATGAATTTCATCCATTTTCCTGTCAATGGGATAGTCATTTACCGGTTGACTTGAACCTTGGTCACTGAATGGAGGACCTGATTCAGACCTTACTGCAACTGGAACCTCAGAATGATCCCTAGATAACATAGGTCTTAGAGGGCGAGGAGATGACAGAACACAAGCTACATTGGCATCACTAATTGTCGGGGATGAAGTATGAGCTTTAGCGTCCACGTTCAAAGTGCCAGTATCCTGCAAAGTGGCAGCATCACTTGAAGTAGAGCTTACGGGAACATCAGGATATTTGCTTCCACTCAATTCCAGTGCAGCAAATCCTTCAGTACTAGGACCATCCCGTGGAACAACAGACTCTTTCTCTGGACCCAAATTGTCCAGAGGTGGTGGCAAACATTGGCATAAGTCCAAAGTGTATTGCTGAATAGCCTGTGTTTGAACACAATAAATTTGGGCAACACACTGGCCAGGTAACACATCACTTGTCCCAGTCAGACTCAAAATTGGCATTTTGACAGTAAATTCTGATATGTAATCAAAGCGGGTTGCTGCTGGATAAGGACCATAATCTAAATGAACGGCATATATAGCATTCTTCTTTGCATTTGCCAGTAAAAGAAGACCCCCTTGAGAAAGAGATACAACTTGGTTAAAAAAAGCCTCCTCAACGTTAGGCTCTGCTGAACTCTGAAGCTCCAACGTATGGATACAATTCAGTGAATCAGCATCACTAGGCAATAGCCAACCTTCTTCATGGTCAGAGGCCCATACCTTTATTTCCCGATTTTGAGGCCCCTGCAAGAAAATGACGGGCAACGATTATTAACAACAAAGAAACAATCCTAAAGAGTCACATATGAAATCAACTTGAAATGTTTACAACTCTACACTGAACAGATACAAAATATAGTTACATAAAACAAACCTTATAAACTCCATTCCACCAAGCAAAAATCAGTTATTAACTACAGAAAATAAGGGCCTCCAAAGTTACAATGCCCAACACAACTGCAAACATAGTTCTTTGGATAAAAATATCTCAAAGATGAATTATGCACGTACCGCAGTAACAAGTATGATGTGGTCTGGCCGTTCAGCAGCTGTCAGAAAGATGGAAGAATAAACAGGAAGGCCATCATGAGGTCTCAATACTGCTAGAGGTGATGCCTTGAGGTCTTCCCATATCTTTATCTGTTACACAAAATTGAATGTACATACATCTTTAAATTTCAAAATCAATACTGTGTGAAACCAAATATGAGTATGCATGCATATCGCACCAGTATGATGAATATTGACTTATAAGCTCTAATTTTTTATTTTGTTTCTATTCATAACACATTACTAAGGTATGAAGTGCAGTTTCTTGCTTGGTTTACATAAAGTGCATCAACAATATAACAAATGTTAACCTTTTTCATCGCATAAGCGTTCACTAGTCCTCCAAAAATACATTAGTTTATCAGAAACACTAGGAATATATTTAAACTAGAAAAACGGGCATATGGTCGATGAGTCTGAAAAGAAACAAGTTTTATCCCGACCAGTTAATTAGGTAATCCCCAAATGATTGCTCCCTCCATATCTGATCTGTATAAGTGTGAAAAGCACAAAAGACCGAAAAAATAATACCAAAACATTAATACTGAGAAATGAAGGTAAGCATGCCCAACTAGAACAAGAGTGTTGGAGGAAAGATTAAAAGAAGGGAAAAGTCCTACTTTTTCTGGAAAGAAACCCTCATGAACAGAACAAGAGGCACATTTAAAAGGAATAAAAATGTGACCATAAAAATCAAGACCAATTAAATGAAAATCTAGATTTTGGAGAAGTAGGGCTTTTTAACACTTTAGCGACCTATTAGCTAAGAAGTGAATTCCAGAATATTAATAAGAACTCCAAGACTAGCTTCTGAACTCCAAGGCTTCGTCATCATGGTAATTTTTCATTTCAATTTTCTGCTATATAAGATTTTATGATGCCAGTGGAAGCTAATTGGCTCTACTTTTCCATATATTTCACTCGAAGTTTAACCCATGCCCACAGGAAATGTAATTTGCATTTTAAAGTTTACATTGCAGATCATAAGTGCGTTTATTAAAGGGTTATGTTAGGAGCGTAAATACAGGCATACAAAGAAATCAAAAGCATGGGTCAAAGATTTGAGGTCAAAATACTAACCATGCCATCCATAGATGCAGAGACCAACCGGGTGGTCATCCACTGGCACATTGACAAATCAGTAACTTCCCCATCATGTTTACCAACAAGTTGAATCCCATCAATCAGCTTGTCAATATGACACTGTAGAGGTGCCTCTGGAGAGTAGTCATCTCCCTTTCGAACTTTGTTGGTATCAATTCTCAAAACGCGTTTTCCAACTCCAACCACCAAGATTTCCTAAAACAAAGGCGTTGAAGGGGCATAACATAGATGGGAAGCAAAGTAACAGGCACGAGTAATGAGTCAAATATTGTACGGGAATGGTAATAGTTAATCGGGAACAAGTCAAAATCCATAAAAAAAGAGGAGTTAAAAATTTGTCATACCTGCTTGTAACAATGCCAACAAACTCGAGGATTTTTAATATCAGATTCTCCAATAATTTGAATGGCAATAACAGTGTTTCCAGTAATTTGTGGTTTATCCTCTTCATCAGAACCCTCAGAAATCTTCCAAACATTAATGCGCCCATCTACTCCGGCACTGAAAAAAAAAAGCAGATAAAAATGTAACCCTACGCCAAGACAAATTTAGAAGAGGAAATGGTATAATTCCGAGAAGAAGCTACCTGGCCAGAAGATGAACATCCTCGGCAAAGAAAGTCATGTCCGTAACCCTCTGAGAGAGGAAGGCATCACATAGGTTAGCATAAGAGTAGAACAAAAAATGTAACGAATTAAACCATTGAACCAATCTTCTTCTTCTTCTTCTTTCTTTTTGAAATAGTAAATGCTGACATGCATACATACATAAATGCACAGGCACATAAAATAGAGCAAAACCAAGTCATGCCAATGACATTCGTATAATGCACCTATAAAGTAATAGAAGTGAAAAAGCGAAGAAGAAGAAAACTTCGAAAAGAGAAAAGAATAGATAAGTTAAGCGAACCTGAGAGTGGGTGCGAAACAAGGAGCGGAGAGCAGTATTAATATTAAGAATGCGAATGTTTCCTTGCTTGAGTC
Organism: Erythroxylum squamatum; assembly: GCA_025629845.1. NCBI lineage: Eukaryota > Viridiplantae > Streptophyta > Magnoliopsida > Malpighiales > Erythroxylaceae > Erythroxylum > Erythroxylum squamatum. The sequence goes on from JAOTBA010000205.1 coordinate 36,235,789, forward strand.
CGTAAGAGATATAAGACTTGTTAACAGCAATTTGGCGACCCAAACACAGTTGTGGATCTGTTGTATACTTTGTGATGGGAGTGACCTCAAGCTGAGGCTGAACCTCTCCTTGTAACCTCATGTCCACGTCATACACCAACGAATGTGCCGCCTTATCGATCCGGCGACCACGCGGCATCTTGCTGCTGGGCATCCGAGCAACACCTGGACCCGGAGGAGGAGGAGGAGAAGGAGAAGGACTATTGGGCGAAGGGCGGAGGAGAGCCATGATTTCAGCGCCGCGTTCGTTAGAAGGATTTGGGTTTGGGTTTTGGGGTTGGAGAGGTGGGGTAGGGAAAGAGAGTGAGCGCTGGGTATGGTGGTGTGTAGTAGTATCAGTAGTAGGAGAAGGTGACTGAGGAGGGCAAGAGGGAAGATTATGGAGGTGATGGTGGTAGAATTGATGCTGTTGTTGTGGAGGAGGAGGAGGGTATTGGAAGAAACCAGCACCTGGGTATTGGTGATTAGGGCCGGTTGATGGAGGATAGGAAGAGGTTGGAAGTAACGTAATCGGAAGATTGGGACCTTGGCTAAATGGGGATGGTGGGTTGGCGGTGGTGGCGGTGGAGGTGGAGGCGGTGGTGGACATGAACAACTTGTTCATGTCAAATTGGGTCGGGGAAGCCATGGCCTACAAGATTTGGGGGAAGAAGGAGGAGGGAGGGCTTTCAGATTCAGATCTAATCCTCGAAATGAAATGAAATGAAATGAACCGAATAAGCACCGAGAATGAATAAATAATAATAATAATAATAATAATAGGAGTGAGCGAGTAGCAGCAAAGAGAGTGGAGAATAGATTGCGCTTTGAGAGAGAAAGAGAGAGGTGTTCAGTGTTTGGACGATGGAATGCATTAACTGTAATTGGGAACGAAAGAAAAACCCAAGTCAGTAACGCTTTAAGCAGAGGCAATGACCATGGAAAGACCATGACCAGTCTTAAAAATACACATAAATTGCAATTATGTATATAAATAAAAATAACTTCCCCCCAATATTTCACGTTCTCGTCTTTTTTTTTTTTTTAAATGCTTATCAATTGAACATATCATTATGTTAACTTATGGGTTGACTTTTATTTGCAAATCTAGAGTTAAAATTTTTTATATAGTTAATCAACTCTGCGTCTATTTATAATAAATTTTGAAAATATTTTAATTAAAATATAATTATAATTTCAATCAATAAATACGAATCTAATAAGAATAAATACTTAAGATTAGTCTTTATTTATCAAATATCTTATATTTAATTATAAAATATCTAAACTTTATAATTACAAAACAACGAAACATTGAAACCCACAATAAGCAAGAACATATTTAACCCAAAAAAAGTCAAACCATGTTTTAAACAATGAAAACTTGGACTCGGGCTTGCGAAGAAGCACAAATCAAAGTTAAAAAAGGATATGAACACTACTCTCCTGAAATAGACGAGAAGGAAAGTGATAATAGAGTATTAAATTCTTTCTCGAATCTTCACCTGCATCAAAAATAGAAAGATCAAAACATTGAGGGGGCGCTTCGATGGAGGAAGGTAATGGGAATGGGAATAAGAATAGGAATGAATATAGTGAGGAATGGTAATGGATATAATCATTATAATTATGATGGTTGGTTAAGATGAAGGAATGATTACCATTACCATTGATAGTGGTTGGT
>JAOTBA010000205.1:36265657-36283112 GCA_025629845.1 Erythroxylum squamatum
TGGGGTAAACTTCGGTTTCCTCATTCTGTTTCATGGAACCCTCGAGCCATTTGATGTGCATTGCATCTGTGAATTGTCAAGTTGATGCATTCATGTTTTGTAAGTTGTGAATTTTTTTTGCACGCTAAGAACTTTGAAAAGTAAGCATTTTTATGATTCTAAGAAAACTTTCTAAGAAAAGAGAAATATGTTCAAGGTTTTTGCTTATTCTTTGTTATAAACTGTTCCCACGAGCTTTCAAGCTCACCCCCTTTCCTCCCCACCTTCAGGTATTTGAGCAAGAGATGGAGTAAAAGCGAGTCAAGGCATCACTCCCAATTTGCTGATGTGGTATTTTGAGTTAGTTTTGGAAAATACAAGGATTAGTCACTCTTCAAGGAGTATTAGGACATTGCAACTTTTGTATTTTTGAGATTTTGGATTATTGTTGTATTATGGCTTAGAATGGCATTAGAGCTTGTAAAATTCTATTCTTATGATGTTAAGGAATTATGAATTATGTATGGATGATTTTGAGTGGAAATATGAATTTGTGTATGGATACGGTTAAATCGGAATTAAAGTATATTTGAGGAAGTTATCGATTGAGATGATAAATCTTGAATACGAATTATAGTTAGAGATATGTAATAGGTGTTATGGAAAAGGAATATAGAAATGGTACAAAACCTTAAGCTTCATGATTTTTAAGAGATGACGAGGAACCACGCTTAGGTATGATGGTATTTTGTTAAGAGGTTGGATTCCGGATACGGGGTCCAACATTTAAGCTCTAAATAACCATGCCAGTTTAATGGAGTAGAGTGCTAGGATTAGGCGGCTCAAGGAAAGAGTTAAAAGCACTAAATTTTTCTTCAACTCCTTAATTGCTAGGAGGAATTCTAACTCATTAAATGCTATCACCACATAAGATGAGATAATGATATACAAATAAGAGAACTGTTGAAAGAGGCTGAGATGTATTTTAAGGAATTCTAATTGCTCTCAAAAGAAAACATTACATAACTCCTAAAATCAGTTACTAAGAACAAATTATCTAATATGGAGGTGAAATCAATAATCAGGAATATTGAGGGTTCTGAAATAGAAAAGGTGGTCTATCAATTGAACCCTAAAAAGGCACCAGGGCCAGATGGATTTAATGATCTTTTTTTAGAAGGCTTGGCCTGAGATAGGACCAACGGTAGAAGAAGTTGTCAAAGAATTCATTTCTTCAGGAATTCTTTTGAAGGAAATCAATAAAACCTATCTATGCCTGATCCCTAAACTAAATAACCCAGCTTCCTTTGAACATTACAAACCAATGTCCTACTTCAATTTCCTCTGTAAAGTGATTGCAAAAATTATTGTTAACAGACTAAAACTGGTTATGGGATCCTTGGTTAGTGATAACTAAAGTGCTTTTATACAAGGTAGACAAATAGGAAATAACATCTCCATAATGCAATAACTTTTGAGAAGTTATTCAAGGAGGAATTTTCCAAGGAATTGTTCCTTCTAAATAGACTTCAAAAAGGTATTGGATAGGAATGGAATTTCATATTAAAACTCCTTGAAGTGATGGGCTTTCCTAATAGGTTCACTGAATGGATTGAAGCCTATATTACTTCTCCAACTTATGCTATTATGGTCAATAGAACCCTAACAAGTATTTTCCATAGAGAAAGGGAGCTTAGACAGGGGGATCCCCTATCACCTTATCTCTTCATATTATGTATGGAAGCTCTAAGTTCTTTATTAAATTACAATATTGGCAGGGAACACTGTTTAAACATAACAATAGATGATTTATTTTTATTCTTCAAAGCTGATTGTGACTTAGTTGATCTCTTAATGTCTACTTTTAATCAATTCAGTTTCATGTCTAGATTGACTATCAACTATACTGAAACCCATTTTTTTCTATATAAAAGTGGAGACCAAATGGAAGAGAGAATTGCACCTATAGTTGGAATAAGAAGTAAACAACCTTTTATGTTATCTAGGCTACCAATCACAACCAAAAGGATCCAGCTTAGTGAATGCTATACTGACCTCATGGACTAACAGAGCCCTATGCTTTGGAGATAGACTACAATTAGTCAATTCAGTTCTCAACTCCATGCATATCTATTGGTCTTTCAATATGGTACTGGAAAAAGGAGTCATTAAATTAGTGGAAAACTCATAAGGAATTTCTTATAGGGAGGTTGTGATTCTAACAGGGGATATGCAAAAGTAAAGGGGAATGATGTTTGCAGACCTAAGGTGGAGGGAGGTTTAGGAGTTATTCGTATAAAATCCACTAACAAAGCTCTCATGATAAAGAAGTTTTGGTCCATTTTATATGTAAGGAAACTTTATGGATCAAATGACTCCATATTTATATTCTAATAGGGAGGAGCATATAGGCTATTAACTCCAAAACTTCATACCTGGTTTCTAATATAACTACTGAAGCTAAGTGAAATATTGGAACCTAAAATTTCTTGCCAAGTTAGTGATAGAGAAAAAGTTGGTCTTTGGTATGACAATTGGTCAGAGAGGGGCTCCTTAATTAGTAATTAGATAGCCACTCAACTCTAAAGCCACTTCTCTTTAGGTGCTAAGGTATACTCTATCATAAGGGAAGGGCAATAAATTGAATTCCCAAAGGAGTTTCAATTCGTAAAACAACTATCTGCCAAATCTAATGTCCCCTAATATATACATTTGGAGAATCCATCCCTAGGGACAATTCAATACTAAGATCTGTAGAGAGTGGATAATACAGAGAAATGACAAAGTAGATTGACATATAATACTTTGGCATAAAGAGCTTATGTCTAGCTACTCATTCATTTTATGGCTAACAATCTTAAACAAGCTAAGCACAGTGGATAGGCTTTCCTATCTAAGTCTTAATGAGGAATGTGTTCTGTGCAACTCAGGAAGTGAAACACAGAGACCATTTATTCTTTAAGTGTCAAATATTTAGGAATATTTGGAACTAGATCAAACACAAATGCCTTTGGGGTTTAAACACTCACCAATTTACATGGATTATGCACTGTTTATCATATTGAAGTCAATTTCAGAGCCTAATACAATTATCTATCTTATTTCCTTAATGAAGCCTTAAAGGTTTTAGGACACAAGTAGAAGTTAGCAACGAGTTTTTGATTGTGTGTCAATTAAAGTTAAAGAGCAAATCATCTCCTCAAATTTATCAAGTAATGTTCACCTCAATTAGCAAGATTACGGAGAATATAACTAATGTATGCTAATCATATGCAGTAATCCCCAATATCATGTAGAACTACTAACCACCTTATATAAAGAAATGGAAGCATAAAAATTAAGGGCTTACCTTTAGGGGATACCTCTAGGAGATTGATGGAGCAGAGATGGAGGACACATTAAGGTTGCATGTGAACCCAACTAGTAACTGGCAAGAGTGCAATCAATGGCTTGGTGAAGGAGAAGGAATTGTCTCAATACTAAAAAGTGACTACTTTTAGGAAACATTGTGAATCCAGAGCTAAAAGAAGAATTCCTCGTCTGGAGATTGAGAGAAGTTGGAGCCAAAAACTTAGTCTTCAAGTAACTTTCTTTGATAAACGTGTATTTTTACCCTTAGGACAAGTTGATGTCAATTCGGGTGGGTCTACTTTTATTGTTCTATTTGTTTTTACTGATGTAAGGGAATTATAGTTAGCGGGCTGATTTGTAATTCTACACTCCTTTTATTAACTAAAATTTTCTTTAATATATAAGAAAACATGCTATTATTGTCCTATTTGTTTTAACTGATGTAAGGGAATTATAGTTAGCGGGCTAATTTGTAATTCTACACTCCTTTTATTAACTAAAATTTTCTTTAATATATAAGAAGACATGCTATTATTGTTCTATTTGTTTTATATGAGGTTAGGGCAAGGTTTTGGATTTCATACTGTACCGGCAGAAAAACGGTACAAAATCTGGTTATTTGGTACCGGTGATCGGTACCAGCAATTTTGCTTGGTACCGACCAATACCGACTGATATTTGAAATACTAGCCAAATACCAGTTAGTACTGTAAGATTTTAAAAATTGAGGGACTTATTTATACCAATAAAAATAAAAAATGCCCCTCCTTTCTCTCGACAGTCGCCTCTCATTCTCTATCACTCCTCTCTGTCTCCATTCTCCAGCCGATGTGCCACTATGCCCAGCTGAACCTCAGCATCGTACTTGCCGACCACTGCCCCAGGAGTCGTCGACCACCACTTGCCATCGCACCACACGAGTCACCGACCACCCCCTCTATCTCTTTAAGAAAAACATTACATCCAAATCTTCCAATGTATAAGAACAGACACACACACAAACACATACACACATCATTAGTTTCATAACATTAAAAGCCAAGAAAAGCATCTCGAAATCTCGAATGCAAAGACACAAAAGACTAAAACTTTGCTTAAAAAATCGTGACCACAAACCATTTTGCACTTTGGAGACAACATTTCTGAAGAACCTAAAAACGAAGCCATTATCAGAATGAGACTTATCAAGTTGTTTAGGCGGCGGCTGAACTGGAGGCGGAGAAGCCGCTTTCTTTGGTAAGTCAAAGAGGGGTTATTGGTCTATAGGCTTAGGAATGGAAGGAGAGGTCTTAAAGACGATGTACGGACCTATTTTGGCAATCATGGGGGTGGGATAGAAGGGTCTTTGTTGATTGGCATTGTCGCTGTAACTAGAGCAAACGAGAAGGAAAATCATAGATTTAGCTTCAGTTTCGAAAGAGAAACAACAAAGACTTAATACTACGACTTGTGACGATAAAACAACGTACTCATCTACCTCCTATTCCTCGGCCATTCCGATTTCAATCATCATGGTTGACACATGACTGCTTTACACAAGTTGTCGAAGAAAACTTGAACCTAACTACGACTGAATTTTACGGTGCAGTTAAGCATCTTTCGGAAAAATTGCAACATTGGAATTCTTTTATTTTTAGCAATATTTTTCATCTCAAAAAGAGACTCATGGCAAGACTTGTGGGAATTCAAAAAGCGCTAGAAGATGAGGAATCTGATTCTCTTCGGGAGGTGGAGACTTATCTACAGAACAAGATCAAACAAGTCCTATGCCAAGAGGAACTCTATTGGCATCAACAGTCAAGATGTCAGTGGCTAGCCCAGGGCGACAGAAACACTAAATTCTATCATGCCATTACAACGGCTAAACGAAGGCAGGCGAGAACTGACTCCTTGAAGGATGAAAATGGCTACGTTGGTTTGAATACAGAGAGTATCAGACGTATAGTTAAGACGTTCCTTGAAAATTTATATATCGTAGAAAATGATGCTCATATCGAACTTCTTACCAGAGGCCTTTTTCCTCCACTTTCTTATAGGGCTACCAATGATCTGGCAAGTCCAGTTCTTCCTGAGGAAGTCAAGATGACATTCTTTAATATGGCACCTAATAAGGCACCAGGTTTTGATGGGTTCAATGGTTTATTCTTCCAATCCTAATGAGACATCATAAGGCCTTCACTGATACGCTTCATACAGAGAATTTTCGGACATGAAATATGGGTGTCAAAACTGAATCATACTATAATGGTTCTCATACCCAAGATTCCCTCACCCACGTCGATCACGCAATTCAGGCCTATTGTTCTATGTTATGTGGTTTATAAAGCCATTACTAAGATTGTTGTTAATCGTCTAAAGTCGTATTTAGATGATCTCGTAACCCCGAATCAATGAAATTTTGTTCCAAGGAGACTGATTGTGGATAATATTATTATTGTCCAAGAGATCGTCTATACTATGAAAAAGAAATCGGGCAAGAAAGGGATAATTGCTATAAAGGTAGATCTCAAAAAAGCTTACGATAGGCTGTCTTGGGACTTTATCAAAGATACACTCATCGATATTAGACTTCCTGACTCGTTGATTAACCTAATTATGAAGTGTATTTCTTCAGTGACTATGCAAGTGAAGTGGAACAGAGAACTTAGTGATGAGTTTACTCCTTCTAGGGGTATTCGACAGGGTGACCCGCTATTGCCATATCTTTTCGTTCTATGTATGGAACGACTGGGGCACCTAATTAATAATTCAGTTTCTCAAGGTAGATGGAAGCCTATTAAATTAAGCCGACGTGGGCCTCCTCTATCACATTTGTTTTTCGCCGATGACCTCATGTTGTTTTCGGAAGCTTCAATTGAACAAATGTCTATCATTCGACACTTTGAATCTATTTTGTGCAGCCTCTAGTAAATGGGTTAGTCAAGAAAAATCATTATGTTTCTACTCCAAGAATGTCCATCCTTCAATAGCGCGAATCTTGAGCAGAGAATTGGGTTTGAAGCAGATAGAAGACTTAGGAAGCTATCTTGGAGTGCCTCTGTTGCATGAGAGAGTCAGCAAGAGATCGTACCAATATGTGCTTGATAAGGTGCAAAAACGCATTTTGGGTTGGAATGCCACTCTTTTGTCGTTTTCAGGAAGAGTCACGTTGATTCAATCAGTTATATCAGCTCTTCCGATTTATACAATGCAGACTCCATCTTCCCTGACGTCTTTGCGATGAATTAGAGCAAATTATGCATAACTTCCTATGGGGCTTTTCAAATGGCAATCGAAAGATTCACCTAGTTCATTGGGATAAAGTTTGCAAACCTAAAGAACAGGGTAGTCTTGGCATTCGTAAATTAGGGAAACCAATGATGCCTTAATAGCAAAGTTAGGGTGGGCGTTGATTTCAAAGCCTAACGCATTATGGGTGCAAATTCTCTCTGCAAAATACAATTTTGATGCCAACAACATACCCACTTCCATTAATACTAATGGAGGATCAATGACTTGGAAGAGCATCAAAGCTACTTGGCACAACGTGATTCAAGGCATGAAATAGTTGATCTGTGATGGCTTTAAGGCCCGATTCTGGCTAGATCCCTGGGTTGAAGATCTGGGCCGTCTACCCCACGCACAGACACCTATTCCTCAATCAGCCCTTGAGCTCCGAGTTCAAAATTACATGGATAATACAAGTAATTGGAATTGGACTAAATTCCAATCTATGCTCCCTTCCTATATTTGCATGTACATTGCAGGTATCTTTCCTCCCAAACGTTACCTAGGGCCTAATCAACTAATCTGGGGATTATTGGACACTGGTCAATTCACTACTGCTCCGGCATATTCTCGGACGATGGCTCAAGACACCTGCTATTCCGATGGAATTTGGAAGGCAGTATGGAAATGAAAGGGCCCTCAACGTATTCGCTCATTTCTATGGCTTCTCACTCAAGACCAACAATTTTCCAACCAACAACGAATGCGCAAACGACTAACTACTGCTGTGGCGTGCTATCATTGTCGGACAGAAGAATCCTCGCTACATTTTGTGCGAGACTGCCCTAAAGCGCGTAGTTTTTGGCTTGCATTCCCTCTGCAAGTAGTCTTTCTAGATTTTTTCAATCTCAACACTCATGATTGGATAGCACTGAACCTTCAAAACCAATGGCTGGTTTTTGGCTTTGACTGGTCCCTTCTCTTTGGTATCGTGTGTTGGTTATTATGGTCATGGAGGAATAAGACCCTCTTTGAAAAGCATTTCTATTGGCCGATTTCTCAAGCATCATATGTCCTAAAATATGTTCGCCGAATTAATAACGATTCGATCTGGCAAGGGAGATCTTATTTTAGCTATTGACCTCGGTGCGAGCAACTTATTGGATGGAGTAAACCTCCTCATGGTTAGGTGAGATTAAATACAGATGGGGCATGCAAAAGCTCGGTTGCTTTGGCCACAACAGGTGGTCTTATTCGTGATAGCTAAGGAGTTTGGCTAGGAGGCTTCGCACAGAATATTGGCTGGTGCTCCGCTGTTTTTGCCGAACTCTGGAGAGCTTTTTCTGGTCTCAGACTTGCTTGGGATCTTGGATATCGTCGGGTGGAGCTCGAAATGGACTCTCTAGTAGTGCTGAATATCCTGTCAGACTCCACTAAACGAACAATGTTTTTCAATCTATTAGTCATGGGCATCAACGAGCTGTTTGCTTGAAACTTGGTAGTTGTACCTCGACATACCTATCAGGAGGGTAATAGGTATGCAGACTGGCTCGCCAACTTTGCTGTACATTTGGAATTAGGGGTTATTACTTTTGTTAATGCACCTATAGGACACCTCTCTATCCTTCTAGAGGATATGGCTGAGATTAGCTTCCCTAGACTAGGCATGTAATTTGTCTCATTTTTTTCTCCCTAAAAAAAAAAGACTTAAGTGACACTATTTTACTAAAGAAATAGAAGTAACGTTGTGGACTATTTGAAATAATGTTGTTAGAGAGATAAGAGGGGAGAGAGGGAGAGAGAAGTTACAAAGAAGCTACACTATTCTTCCCTGATGATTTTTACAGAAATTAAAAAATTAGGATTTTTTTGGTGATTTTTGTTGGAAGGTAATAAATTTGAACTATATTATAATTTTAAAAAATTTAAGAACTATTTTATAAATTTAAAAAATTATCTGAAACGGTATCTGAAATTGACTGATACCGATACAATATCGTACCAAAATCAATTCCAATATCAATTCTGATATGATATTCGTAAAGTTAGGGCACTCTAGTTGAGGATTGATTTGTAATTTTACACTCCTTTTATTAATTAAATTCTTCTTTAATATCTAAAAAAACAAAATTTAAATTTAATTTCAATACAAATGAGAGAGAGAGTTGGTGTAGTAAAAAGTTCGTCGTTATCAATCGTCTTTTAACGTTGAAGCACATAGTGAGTGGATGTTCAAAGAATCCTAGTTCAAGTTAACAAGACATGGAGTTTCGATGTAAAAGGAACAAATAACCGAAAGACCAAAACTATACTAACAAGCCCACCAAGTTACCGACTTTATTTAAAAACTTACGCTGTCTGGTCAACATCATCGACAAAAACCCCTTCTTGTCTTGCAAGAAACCAAAAAGATCAGTTTATAATCACAACCCAGAGACTGTAACTGGCAGAGATCTATTCCCAGAGAGAGAGAGAGGGAGAGAAAGAGAGGAAAGGAAACATGAAAATTACCGTAATGACAGCTGACGAACAGATCATATCTCTGGATGTGGATCCTCATGAATCTGTCCGTATTCTACCCTCTCACCCGTTTTATTGCGCATATATGTTTTTTTAGTTTTGTATTTGTCTGTATATGCTGACCAACATTGATGATTTGCTGTATTGGGATTGGTAATTCAATTGTAGGTTGAAAATGTAAAGGCTCTACTCGAAGTGGAGGTGGGTTTTCTCTTTTTGTGTTTGGTTGAACTTTTCCTATTATTCGCTGGTCGTAATTGCTTTTGCAAGAAAGTATATTCCAAAGGGAAGGAGGAAAAAAGTTGAGATTTTTATTGATTCAGATGTCATTGTTGAGTACAGGGTTTGTTCAAGAATCGAGTTAAAAGGATATTAGATTCCAAAGTATTACATTGTCTGATTACTAAGCTCGCGGTGCCGGTTCTTTTAGTCTAATCGTTGTTTTAATGTTGACGAGCAGACACAAGTGCCGCTTCAACAACAGCAGCTGCTGTACAATGGGAAGGAGATGAGAAATAATGACAAATTAAGTGCACTGGGCGTTAAGGATGAGGATTTGGTTATGATGGTTTCCATTGTTCCTGGATCTAGGTACAATCTATAACTGACCTATTAATCACTTAGTCACTTCCATCTCCTCACTTAGTGGAATATCCTAATTTCAGTCGGTGTCTTGCTGGTTGTGTCCAAACATTAATATTCTTGCTTAAAATTTTTGGTTGGATGGATATTGTAATTTTACCAGAGTACCACACTATTTTTAAATTGAAGATGGAACAGAGCAATACAAGGTCTGAACTATCCATAACATTGTTTCTCAATAATATGTAATTAAAATATTTTGATTTGTCAGAGCATAACTTGAGTTGAACAGTGGCAAGTAATCTATTGGCACCAAATATTTCGTAAAACAGGTCTGATTTTTTCACTGATGTCATTATATTTGGTTTTGAGACCACTTATTATTGATTGATCTGTTGTCAAATCATATTTAAAGACTAAGCCCTTGTAATTTTTTGGGAGTTGGGTGGTTGAATGGTTTATGCAAATAAAAAGGAAGATGTTGATATGCACATCAATGAAAATTCAAGTTATGTATCTGAACTTTTGTGGATTCATAGAAGTGTTCCATATATGCCGTATAGTGTATAGGATGACCTTAATTATCAATAAGTTTCCAACAGTTGATCTTTTACTGACTTTTGGCTATTCTGTTAGAAATTCTTATAGTTGTGACATTTAAAATTGTTGCTGGACTCCATAAAGTTTTTCTCAGCACATTATTTCGGTAGAATATATATGCATCATGACATCCTTTGCGTCAACTAAAGAATAGAACGGAATATATTTCAGTGCACCTGCTAATGATTTGGGGTTCAAGCCTGATGGTTCTGCTGTGAATCCTGGAGCTTTGCAACAACACATTCGGAATGATTCTAATATGATGGCACGATTATTCCAGGTAAGATCAGTGGTCAATTTAGACAAAGTTCCTTGGTCTCCCTCTTTAAATTGTAATAAAGAGAATGGAGCATACTAACATTCCATTAGTGCTTTTCTATTCTGATGGGAAAACTTCTGCTAGTCATTTGACTAAGTTATTTTTGTATTCTCTGAATGGATATGGCTTCTAACATTTCTTATTTCTTTGCTGCATGGTCTGTCAGCATTGGATGCTTATAAAATATAAAAAGTATTGGTTTTAAGTTATCTTTTATTGTTGTATTTTCATTTTTTTTAACTGTGGGGAGAGATATCTTAATCAATATTTCAATTTCAACTCTTAAAACACATGATCAAATTACCTTTTCTTTTCTATATTGGTTCAGTTATTTACATGGGATTTTTTTCATACTGTTGGTTTACATTTGAACTCACAGACTGATCCCGAACTTGCACAAGCTATTCTTGGAAATGATCTCAACAAACTGCAGAGTGTTTTGAGGCAACGACATGAACAGAGAGCTGTATTACAACGCCAACAAGTGGAAGAACTTGTGAGTGATTAACTATTATTAGTAGTCAATCGCCTAGTTTCATAAGCTCGAATTTATCATGCCAATCTGTGTAGTCAGTCCACTAATGTTTTCCATGTCGGGTTGCATCTGATAATGATTCAAGGTAATTCAGTGCATTTAACTGACATGTATCACATTTCTATCCTTTTACTTAGTTTAGTATGTTTTATTTGAATTAACACATTAAGGTATGTTATTTAGGCTAATCGTCCCCACATTAGTTGTGACTGGTAACCTGAGAACCTGATTTGCTTCTTTTTTTGCACCATGGTGCATTATAGGCTCTTCTGGCTGCAGATCCTTTTGATATCGAGGCACAAAAGAAAATTGAAGCTGCCATTCGGCAGGTATTGGTTGGCAACAAGTAGTGTTCCTTTCTTTCTTATAAGCATTTTTATCACCATTCTTGCTCTCTGCATTCTTTATAACATCATTGAATTGCATCAGTCCTTGAAAATTCTGTCCTTTCTAAAGATGGAATGAGGATGATACACGAGAGTTTCTAATTGTCACATTCAGACATGATGCATGTGATGATTTCTCTGGTTCATCGTCTCATGCTTGTTAATGAAGTGTAATGCTGCTCTTTTAACTTGTATGCACTTTTTTGTTTATCATATTATCTCCAATAACATGGTTCCAGAAATGATATTTCCCTGAGATGCTGCATCTATTCATTTCAGTGGTCATCCTATTGCATTTCTTTTTACATCTTACAAACTGATACGAATGCAGAAAGGAATTGATGAGAATTGGGCAGCAGCCTTAGAGTATAATCCTGAAGGTTTTGCTAGGGTGGTATGTATTCCTTCTTGGCCTGATGAGCTGAAAAATGTTCAACAGTGCAAGTGCACTGGCCATGTTTTTATGTGAAATTTTTTATGCAACTTCTCAGGTTATGCTGTATGTTGACATGGAGGTCAATGGTATCCCATTAAAGGTAGAGACAAGATGAAAGCCTTCAGAATGCAACCGTGATAACTATATTGCGTTTCCAACAGAATCCTAGGGTTATTTGTGTCACCCTTATTATTCTTTTCATGTATTATTCTTCGGTATATCTGTTATCTTCGATGTGTTGTTCTATTATTCTTTATATCTGTTCTCACTTATATACTCAATATATGAGTTTGTTTATATTGATTTTAAATTTGACTGAGGCAGAAACTTGTATGCATAACCTATTTTCTTCCAGGCTTTTGTTGATAGTGGAGCTCAGTCTACTATAATATCAAAAAGTTGTGCTGAGCGGTGCGGGTATGTACTGTTCAATATATATTTAGCCATTTCTGGAGTTTCCAGCTATCTGTATTCACGGTTTGGAGGATACTTAAATATTTCGGTCACTAATGCTGCTTTATACAAACACCCCCAAAACCTCCTTTATGCTGATCATATGTAATATATCATGTACACATAAAGCTACATTTTCAGTTGTACAGCAAGATCTATGAGTGTACTATATAAGTTGTTATCCCTTGTAAATTACCTATTGAATTTGTCGGACCAATATGAACTGTATGTTGAATTACTTTCCTCTGAAGTTCTGATAAGCTCTATTTACTAACATTGACCTAAGAGCATGTTTGCTATAGAATACCAAATGTTTCTTTTTTGTTGGTATGATACAGAATGTTGATACTTCCTTTTATTTTGGATTCTGCAGATTGTTGAGACTTTTAGATCAGCGTTATAAGGGAATTGCTCATGGAGTAGGTCAATCAGAGATATTGGGGCGTATTCATGTAGCACCAATCAAAGTAGGATGTTCATTTGCCTTTTTAGTGAGATTTTTGGTGTTTATGCATCTCTGAATGTATTCATCTGCTTGAGGTTCATAAAATTAGGTCACATGTTTTGTCCTTTTGTTCGTGCTTGTAGGTAAACATCGGAGGGCGGCCCTTATCTTCATTTGGGAAATTTGTTTAGTTTTGACCATATAATTGCTATATCCCTTTTTACATGACTTGTTGCATTCTGTGCTGCTTCACTGTTCTTTCTCTTGCTTATTGGTATAACTCTATTTTGGAATTGGATTCATCAAATTGCTTATTCGTTCTTAGTTTTTAAATTTCAGTCTTACCCATAGTTTTCTATGACTATGAATAGCATTTAATTCTTGCTGTTTGAATGATACAGAGGAGTTTGATGAATTGATATTCTCATTGATTCTTTTACTTGTGTAGATTGGCAGCATATTTTATCCTTGCTCCTTCTTGGTGCTAGATTCTCCAAATATGGAATTCCTTTTCGGGCTTGATATGCTTCGCAAGCACCAGGTAGTATTCTTACGTGTCCTTACTAATAATCTTCCTTAATGTTTCTTGTATTGATAAATTTAACTCAATCTAATTTCTGCAGTGCATTATTGACTTAAAGGAGAATGTTTTAAGAGTTGGTGGTGGGGAAGTTTCTGTACCCTTTCTGCATGGTTGGCCGTCTAACTATCAGATTTGTTGAGATCACATAATGATGGCTTGCTTGATTTGCTTTGTTTGTTGAGATGCTGCATGTTGGTGTTCATTGTTTTCTTTTCAGAAAAAGACATCCCATCTCGTTTTTTGGATGAAGATCGGTACTCCAAAGAAACATCCAGCTCGGCAAATCCAGTAAGTTTGCTCTTTATGATTCATGCTTTACCAAAAACACTAATCCTTGTTATTTGCTAATTATTATGTATTCAGACATTTGAAATGCTATTTTTGTTATTGGATGAGTTGACTTCTGTACTTGTGTGATGAATTTCTTGGGATTCTTGTTCATTTAACTCCAATAAAAAGGTTTTAATCTGCTTACATGCGAACTCACAAGGAGAGCATGCATTTATAACCTACCAAAGCGAACCAAGTTAATTATCAAGAATTCTGGAACATTATATTTGATATCGGCTTCTGCGGCTAACCTGGATATCTCTCTCTCTCCCTCCTTAACTCTTCAGTTGGCATTGGAAAGAACAGAGAAGAATGCACCAGCAGGAGGTCAATCGTCTGGTTAGTTTAGAAATTAAATTTTCTGGATTGACGCTCCATTCTGCTGTTGTTTTAACATAGTTATTTAGTGTGCTTTTGGTGTGCCTTGAAAGCACAAGTGATGGATTAACTTCTAGGATTTTCTTTACTGACTATACATCTTGTGTGTTTCTTTCTCTTACTTCCAGGCGTTGCACATGGAGCTGCCACTCAGGTACTCTCAAAACTATATTTTTTAAACACTGTTAGCAACATTTTGCTTATATGATTTGGCTGTAGTTTTTTAACCATTTGCTTAGGTTATTTTACGTGAAATCTTCCTTGAATATGTTAGTATTAAGGGTGAAAGTATGTGATTTTGAAACCAAGAGTTTCAAAGCTTGGATTATGTTTGTCTGAGATTGCAGGGTCCAGATTTTGAAGTAAAAGTTTCAAAGCTTGTTGAGCTTGGGTTTGGGAGAGATGCAGTGGTGCAAGCTCTTAAATTATTTAATGGGAATGAAGAACAAGCAGCCTCATTTCTTTTTGGCGGCTGAAGATGAGATTTTTATTTTTGGTATGCTTAAACAATTGAAAATTTCAAAGTTTGAGGAATTGTGTACTCAACTTCATTATACCACAGCCCAGCATTATGATTCAAAGAAAAGCGAATAATCAAACTTTCTTGCATCCCGTTGCTCTTAGGCCGTTGAATTTCGTTGTGTTGAAGTGTATATAAGTGAAGTTTCGATGTGGATGAATTTGCCAAAACGTGGAACCATGTAGAAGTTTATTCACTTGTATGATATTTTGGAATCTGAATCTTGGTATCCGCATGCTACTTTTTCCAGATAATCTCACTGTTACTGATATTAAGGATGACTTTATACACTATTCTCAATCCGCTCTTGTCTAACGAGTCTGCAGAGGCTCAAAGTTGAAGTTTTTGTTAAACTTGAAAAAGTAAGAGTTAGATAAATTAAAAGAAAATTTGAAACAAAATGAAAAGGAGCTTTTTATTAACTGAAGAAAGCATAATAATTCAAAATAAAATCTGATGACTTGAATAGAATAATTCTATAAGATCAGGTCCTGGACTTAAGGATGAGGCTTACAACAAACTACTAAAAATCTGCAATGACATTCATACTCGTTGTAAAACAGGTAGCTAGAAACTAGGAAAACAAATAGCAAACGTTATCTGAATGAACATGTCCTCCATCAATTTCCTCAGCTTTCAAAATGAATAAGTTTTAAGAGGTTTATTAAAGATATCAACAGCTTGATCTTCTATCTTATAGTAACTCATTTGAATATCACCTTATTATACTAACAAAACATGATATTTGACATAGAAATGCTTACTTCTACTATGGACAACTGAATTTTTGGACATCTTGATCGCATAAGAACTGTCATAAAAATCTCAATTCCTTCCTTCTGTTTAAACTTCAATTCTTTAAGAATCCTTCATATCCAAATTGCTTCGCAAGCTTTATATGTTATTGCCAAATACTCAACTTCTATAGATGAGAGAATGACAAAGGTTGTATTTTAGAGCTCCAAAGTTACAATCCTAGTACAAATAGAAGAGACATAACCTGATATGCCTTTTTTGTCATCAAGATATGCTGTAAAATCACCGTCTAAATAACATGTCAGCTTGTAAGGAACAACTTTTTTGTAAAATAGACCATTGATCATTATGCCCTTGAGCTGTCTTCTTTAATGATAAGAGGTGTTGATGCTTTAGTTTCTTCATGTTACTACTAACTAAGCTTATTATATGTGTAATGTCTAGTCGAATAGCTGTCACATAAATCAAATTGCCAATTATTTGCTTATATAATGTGCTATTTATAAGCTGCCCTCCTAGATCTAGATCCTTCACTAATTTACAATTTTTCTCCATTAGTGTGCCTACTGAATTGCAATTTCCCTTTTTTAACATATTAAGAATCTCATGCACATACTTCTTTTGACACAAATACTTCCATACCAAAAAATGATGCAGTAGCCTCAACTCAATCATATTTTATTGAATTTTAAAATTAATAAGCATTACTAAATCATATTTTCAGTAACCAACACATCATCCGCATATAAACATACTATTAATATTTTATCATCAACATGCTTCACATGTAATTTATGCTTAAAAGGATAACTACAAAAGCCTTCTTCCATAACGTACCAATCAATGCTACTATATCAAACTTTTAAGAGTTTTTTTTTTCATATAATACTTTCTAAAGTCTATAAACATTATGTTTATGATCTGACTTAATAAATTTAAGGAGTTACTTAATAAATATTTGTTTTTGTAGTTCACCGTGATAGGAGTCGATTTTTCATCTAGATGATGCATAATCCATATATTTTGTGTTATTAAAGCCACCGTCATTCTTACAATGTTTTAAAAACTGGACAGAAAGTTAAACTGATAAGATAAGATATTTAAGGTTTAAAAATTTCAACTAGTATTAGACCATCATAAAACCGGTTAAATATTGAATAAATTAAAAATTTTGAAAGGAGATTGTCTTTATCCATTGAAAAATTTAAAGTTGAAAAGAAAAAAAAGATTGTTAAATGAAAAGTATTTTTTTGTTTGTTTATAGAACCGATTAGTTTATAAAAATGGACTAAATTAATTAATTTTTAACAATAAAGATTATTAAAGTAAATTGAATTAGAAAGTTGAAAATTGAACCTAAAAGTTGGGAGTTTTAAGGTTTCTACAGTTAAACCTGCAGAATCAATTTAATTTTTTAATCATTACATTCTCATTGTATCCAGGGACGTTCCTAACATTTTATAAGCCCTGGGCAAAGAAATTAGAAGAGCCCCAATAAATTGGCAATATACAAATATGTAAACTTTAAAAACATATTTTTTATTATTAAAATTTTGATATCCATAAGTAAGTGACTCAATTTATAAGTTTACATACTAAAAAAAAACTAAAAGATCATAACATCAACTGATAACATTTTGCAAATGTTAGCAATACTAAAATCACTAAAAATAATAGCAATAACAACAAAATAATAGTACCAGCAATCGAACATCAATATCATATTGCAAAACACCAAGATAATTGTACTAACAAGCATTTATATGATCATGATTTATGAAAAACAATTTTTCCATACATTTTTAAATGCAAAATCATTAATAATAGTATCAAGATCAATATTGTCTAACATATCTTTCTCGATAATTAGATCAAAGTCAATCTTATTTGAAGAGCTTAAAATCTAATAGTTTTAATGTTGGACCCCAAACCTGTTTTATTTATTTTGAAGCATGTTTGAAAATTTTACAGTCTTATTAGATTAATAATTGGATTTGAATTATGCTAAGGTTAGTATTAATTCAAGTTGATTAAAGTTTAGCTTAAAAATAGGATTAAATTGGATAAATGAAAGA
>JAOTBA010000205.1:36283212-36300864 GCA_025629845.1 Erythroxylum squamatum
CGAAAAATAGGAAAAGGACCATAAATATCATAATGAATTAAGTTGAATGATTTGTTTGAAATAGGATCATTATCATTAAAAGACAAAGTAGGTTGTTTGCGAAATTGACAATCTAAACAACCTAAATTTTGTACATCATATTAGTCTAACGGAAATTAAAGGGTGAAGTTTACCAAGTGAAGTATGACTAAGATGAACATAAAAGACATAGATTTCTAAAGTAGTCTAAAAATTTGAAATTTTTTTAAAATTAACTAATTAAATATTACTAATTATTTATTTTTCTAAAGTATCTTTCTCTTTACCTTTAAGAAGAGTAACCACTAAATGCAATAATCAAACACAATATAACATAAATAGGCTTATGTATTATTAAAATTTTTATTTAATATACATAATTTATAGTATACATTCAAATTTTTATTTGTATGCTAATCTTGATTCGTTTCTTTTATATGATAGTAATCTCTTAGTAAATTAATAACAATTATTCTGCTTAAGCAATTACTTGACTTAAACCATCTCAACCATGTAAAGCATTCCATCGAACACCTTGAGGGCAAAACCATCTCAACCCTATCAACACACAAATCGTTTAAATCTTTTCATTATTTACATGCAAAACACTCACAAAAGACCAATCAAACCTAAATAAATAAACAAAAGCCATTAAATCACTCCAAACAACATGAACATAAATTATCACCCACGGCTTACCTTCTTTCGCACTAGAGGAGAGACAGCGGCAGCAGTAGTCGCCGGAGAAGAGGGGGAGGAAGGGTCGCCGGTCGTGCAACAGCTAGTCGGAGGCGAAGGGAGGACGAAAATCGCCGAAGGAGATGAGAGAAAGAAAGGAGTCGGGAGCGAGGAGAGAAGAGAGGAGGGATTACGCCGATTTTAATTATTTTTGGCAACGGAAATCATACGTCGTTAAAGTTTAAAAATCAATCGTTATATTAAGCTTTTAAACCTAATTTTACGACGACTTTTTAAACCTTACCGACGGAATAAATCCTTCGGCGAACAAACACCGCCGTCAACATTACCGACCGAATTAATTCCGTCCCTATTTACAGACGGAATTCTATGCATCGGTATATTTCCGTCGCTATCGTTTTTAAAAGATACCGACGGAATAAAACGGTCGGCGAACAACCACCCCCGACAACTTTCCCGACAGAACTTTAATTCCGTCCCTAGTTACAGACGGAATTTTATGTATCGGAATATTTCCATCGCTAAAGTTTTGCGCGAATTTTTCCCTCCAAATTTTGCAACGGATTTCTTGACGGTCGCAATTTTCATTTTATATTCCGACGGAATAGAAATTTCCATTGCCATTCACATACGAACAGTGTGCCGTCGGTGTTTTTCCGTCGCTATTCTCCAGTTTTCTTATAGAGTATCAACTATTTACGGTATTGTTTAACTATCAAATAATTTTTATTATATTTTATTAAATTTTAAGTAATAAATTTTTTTATAGGAATTAACATAATGTTAAATGTAGTATATCATATGAACTATTTATAGTACTATGTAATTTTCAAATAAAGAATTTTTTAAATCATGTCACTATCATAAATAAATATTATGTCTGAGGATCGGAAGGTGCTGCTTGTTTTAGTCCATTATTAAAAATGATCAACATGTTGTAGGGTTAAAAATTTAACTTACAAGAGGGCACAAGCCCAAACAACCTGAAAACATTTATAAAAAAGAACTCCCTAAATCACGATCTTAAAAATCTTAAATACCATTTTCAATATTTTATTATTTTCTATTTTTATCTTTATGTATTGAACTTCTACATCATTGTTCTAATGATTAGGAATATTATTTAGATTTTAAATTACTATATTATTAATTATTCATACAATAACTTATCAAATCCTCAAATTTGACTTTAATTAATTTAATAACAATTCTTAATGTGATCACAAACTATTGAAACTTCTAACATATTAAGAAGGTCTCAATTTCTTTAGTAATAGATAGTGAATCACACCGCGATTTACCCGTATCAAAAAGCTTTATCAAAAAGCTTTATCACGACATGTTTAATAGAATCATAAGAAATTTTATAATAAAGGAAACCATTTATGTAGTCTTTGAATTGAATGACTTAAATTATTTAATTTAGTTATATTTCATTAAATTTATGTGAACCTCTACAAGAACACAGATACAACAATTATTACGTCACTTGTGGCAAAGTATAATGAAAATTACAATAACAAAAATTAAATTATTTATTAATGTTTAATTATATTTTTTATAAATAATAAGTAATCTAAAAATAAGAAAGGAGAAATATAAATAAACACAAAATTATTTAATATTAATGTTCTGATTTAAGATGCTAATATAATGTTCACGTAAATGACAAATTATAAATTAATTATAATATATTCAAACATTTAGTAATCTAAAAATACATTAAAAAAATAAAAAATTTTACTTTTAAATTATCACTCAAAACTCATAATTCAAAACTTAGAATGGTGAAAATCTTTTGCCAAATTTTGAGTTAGGGTATTTTAGATTCATACGATGACGGACAAAAAAAGAAGAGTGTAAGTAATATACCCGAATGCTTCAAAGGAATTTACAAGTACAAGAAGTTAACGTTAATCTCGGAAGCTGAAAAGTTTAGCTTCCTTTCTTAGCTATATTATCTCAACCAAAGATTGCCAATTCTACCCTGACAACCATTTAATAGGATTTAATACCTTTCAACAATTGAATGTATGAATGCTGGAATGCTGCTGAAATGGGAGTTAGAGGAGGGCCCTAACGAGGGTGGGCCCTGGGTAGGTGCCTTGCCAGCCCCTGCCCTGCCTAGGGCTGGGACTAATTGTATCAAGCCTAACCACTAATGCAAATAATTCAGTATTATTTACTTATATTCTACTTGTAAGCCTTAACAATAAGCCCCTGTTTGGTTCAGTTTTTGGAGGGTCCAAAAGCACTTTTGTCTGCTGCAAAAGTTATTTTAAAGAAAAAGTAGGTGTTTGGCTGTAAATTGCAAAAGCGCTTTTGAAGTAGAAATAGCTTTTTAAAAAGCTCAAATACAGTTTTTTCAAAAGCTACAATTTGGAGCTTTTCAGAAAAGCACAAATTATAGCTGTTTCGGGAAGTTGTTTTTTATTTAACTTTCCGTCACTTACGTACAAAACATCAAATAGCGTCTGTTCTCCTGGGTCTTACGCAAACAAAACTTCAAATAGCCAACTCTTCTGTTTTGTTTCTTCTGCCTATCCCTCTCATCTTCTCAGGTTGGTTCTCATCTTCTGTTTTGTTCCTAAAAATTAATGTTTCTGCGTTGAAGGCAGACGTTCAACGCAGATGGTCTGCGTCTGCGTCAAAGGCAGACGAACGCAGACGCGTCTACATTTTTTAACGCAAACGTTCGTCTGCGTTATTAACAAATTTTATTTCTGATCTTATAATTGTTTCAAAGAAATAAATAAAGCATGGCAAGATCGTATCATGGACCCATCATGGAAAAAAGAGGGAACACGGACAATGCATTATCCTCATCATGCCCTTTTCTTTTTGGATTTGACAGCAATGCCAGTAAAGAAAACAAATTCTTAATAGAAGTATTAACATTTGATAAAAGACTGTGTCAGCATGTGAGTTGAGGAAAAAAGTAACATATGTTTTGTAAGTACTTTTTATTTCAAATCACTCAATCACACTATTATTAAATATAAAATAATTAAATTTTACATATTAATCAAGAGGTTTACTAATTTGTCAATAATGATATAAAAATTTGTAACTTACTTTATGTTAATTATTGTCATGAAATTGTCTTATTTACAAAAATTTAGATAATAATAGAAATTATTTTTTAATTTTTGTTTAACTTTACATAAAATTGTTATATTATCTAATAATCAATAATCTTTTAATAAGTCAAAATTATTTACAGAAAAAATATGAATTGATACTTTAAAAATTATTTAGCACAAATAATTTTATTATAAAATAAAATATAGCTACAATTAATTAAAGTGATTTTTATTTTTATGTTGCCAAACAGTCTACTATATGAAGCTCTTTTAAAAAAGCTGTTTTTGTAATTGACAGCCAAACAGTCAACTGGCTTTTAAAAAAAGCTCTACTGACAAAAGCTCTACTGATAAAAGCTCAACTAAACAGGCCCTAAGTCAAGCTTTGTATTTATCTACTTTGGTTTTATAAATCTGTTCCATTTCGGTAACCTCTATCCTCTTCGTTGATTAACAAGCTCCTATGTATTATTCTTTTTAATAGATTTTATCTCCTCTAATATTGTCTCTTGCCATTTTCAGTCCAACACAACACTTTTAGAACTGACTGAATCATAATCTACAGAAAAAGCCACCAGTAAGATTGTTTTAGATTCAAGTAAACCAATTACCTCATAATCCTGCATATAATTTGGCCGGCCCTTCTTTTGTTGAGTTGAGGCCAGAAATTGATTCCTTCATCTTTTGTGTTGTTCCTAATAATCGAGAAGTTGTAAGAACTATTGCGAAACCATCTCTTTGTTGTGTTTTAGCTTCATCATCATCAAGAATATATATCTTTTGTGCTTCCTTCAAAGAATTCCAATACTATAATTTTTCTTCATTAAAAATGACTTCCTTGTTGATGATAAGCTTCTTTGTGTCAGGATTGAATAGCTTGTACACCTTTGATTCACCACCCACTCCTAAGAAATTTCATTTCTCCCCCTTTTCATTTAAATTGGATCTTTTCTAGTCAGATACACGTATGTATGCTATGTAACCCAAGAGAACAAAAGGCCCTTTTCAAATCTATGCTTCTTCTAATGTTTTGATGAAAGAACCTAATGAGGACATCTCTTAAGCAAATGGACACTCTTAAACTGCTATAAAGTCTTTGGTAAGTTGATCCTCTTCAAGATGCTTCGAGCTATGTCAAGTATGGTCCTATTTTTTCTTTCATAAACTCTATTTTACTGTAGGGGTATTTTATAAATTCATGTGAATTGCTTTCTTGACCTTTGTCTGAATTTAGCATTTGAATGTATATATAAGTTTCCTTTTTAACCACCGACTTGAATTTCCTAAATGTCTCAAATGTTTTAGAAAAACTTGGGAAGACCTTTCACTATCTTCTTTTGTTGTAGTAATTGTAGGCCAACAAAATGTAAGTGACCATACATGTAATACCATAACTAGGTCATCTCCTTTTACTTTGTTGTCATACAATTTAGTTTAAGACTTCGTAGGAAACATTCAATTGCTTGTCATCTGAGCTATTGTAATTAGGCTAAGTCTGGTGTTTTAAAATTGGTATATGTCATCCTTTTATCAAGATTTTATAGCCTTTCTCTTGCAATTATCTAACATTGAATAAGGTTTGACATAAAGAGTACATCTGAAATGAATTGAATTTGGTTAGTTTTAGTTTATAAACTAACTATATTTGAATTATCTCCAAACTCTGCCCTTAAGCATTGTAGTTGTTGTCTCTTAGCTTGGCATTACCATGATATTTCTCCTTCTTAGAATCCCACATATGGATTGTATTTTCTTTATGCAATCTTATTTCCAAAACCTGCTATCAATTGCCTAAAATGGATAAGCACACCTAATAAGTATAGAAAGTAAATCATTCTTAGACCCTTCAAGAATGTTTCTTTTTAGTCATCTCTATCCATCTCGGTCATCCTCTTTGGCCTCTAAATCCTTTAAGAAGCCAAGGAAACCTAAAATTCCCAGAAGTATGAAGCCACCGGATGAGTTTCCTCCACCCCCACCACCCCCACCGCCACCGCCACCACCAGATCTGGGTGGAAATCCATTTCCTCCATCACTAAGTTTAGGAGTCGCCGATGGATCTGAATTTAAATGAATATCATTGGGACACATTGAACAAACCGAAAGTAACTTGCACAGCATCTAAGAAAAGGTAGTAGGATCAATGTGCAGTCATATGATTAATTAAAGATGAATTTCACGCAAGCCAAGGGCAATCTTTGCAGCACTATGTAAGAACGTAAATTTATGTTTAGATCTGAAGAGATCCATCACATTGCTGGAAGAAAGGCTATTACCTCGCACAGGAGCCTTGGTGACTGTTGGAGCTTCGGGTGTAATTGTCTGTTTTTGGCTAGAAGCTCTGCATCTTAAATTCTGGAGGGAAAAGCAAGTAATTGTAAATTCAACCAATGAAATCTCATGATGATGTAGAAATTACAATTATATAACCCAAAGTCTTAACCAAATTATTCTTAGATTCATGATACAGTGGAAAATTAAGAGACTAATGTAGTCAATTCTATTGAACACTGAAAGCTAATGGATTTTCTCTATGTTTTACAAGCTAACAAATTGTAGACAAACTAAACCAACCAGTAAAACTGATGGCCACGGGCACAATTTCAGAAACTATCAGGACAGAGAAATCAGTTAATCACAATGTGAAAACAGAATACACGCATTAACCTTAAGCTAATAAGACCTCACCTTGGCAGCCACACATGCAGTAAAAGCAAATTGCTTCCCGTTAGCATGTAAAAGAGGTCTTCTTCTTTCAAGTGATTGTAGTGGCATCGCTAGCTGTACTGATCCTGATACAGCCAAAGTCTTCTGCCCTCGCTGTGCATGCCCAATTGGACCAGCTTCTCTTTGTTTGAAACTGCCGTTGTCTGGATCCCATAGTTTCTCTGTAAGCAAATAAAGGAAACAACAAACAAGATAAAATAATTGAAAGTAATGTTTCACCATCAACAAGGCAATGCCTGACGGAAAATAAAGTTAAAAGAACCAATGAATGATTTCAGGAAGAGACGTGATTGTTACATACAAGTTATAACATCAATAAGCGAACTTATGATATGCTCTATCTGATAAAAAGACAACAACAATTTAGAAGGCATGAACAAATGACACAGATATGAATAAGATTCCTACCAAATTAAGATAAATATCTATTCTAATAAAGCGTCCACCCAAGGGGTTTATTAGAGTTTCACAGCTCAAATATAATTTATCTCATCAAATATTCCCATTCAATATAAGTTTGTAAAATCTGCAGATACCAACCAGAGATGAATGGTAGAGGCAAACTGCCATTGGTTCTTATGGCCAATGCTGACATCTCAAAAGTAAGGCAGAATTCAACCTAGAAATACCTGCAGAAGTAAAAGTAAGTATATCTATTTAGCATTAAATTGTGATCTAAGCATATGATCAAATTTACATGGATGTGCGAGGAAAACCCACTAAAGTTTCATGAAAAACAAACATACGTTTCACTTCACCAGTGTCTCCAAAATTTTCTCAATTTCAACCACGAAATCTCGCAATTTCTAGATAAATTTAGCTAAGCGCAAAAGCCCGACCGATTACCTATAAAAGAGAACACTTTTCTTATCGTTAGATTACAAATCTGCCTCTGGAAAAGCACAACTGCACGAAAGCTTTCGATTTCTCGAGAAAGTTGCAAACTTTGAAGAGCTCTTGATTAGATGAATTGTAATCTCACAAAGAGAAGGACGCCTTGGGGCCTATGCAATTTCGGGCTGCATGTTTGTTTATATTTATATATACATATATCACGAGGCGGTGATAGCCAGACACAACTGGTTTTAAACGTTGTCGTACGGTCTTTTTAAATATTTCTTGGGGTTTAAACGTAGTTTTACTATAATATTATCAGCATCAGCAACTGCTTTCCTCTTCCCCGCTCTGGTTCTACTTATCAGCTAATCGGGGGTGTCGTGGAGTTGACGATGATGATGGAAGAAGACGATGAATATGTGGAGTACGTTCCGGTGGCTAAACGTCGAGCCATGGAAGCACAAAAGATACTTCAAAGAAAGGGCAAACTTTCTGCCCTAGAACAAGAAGAACTCGAGAAATCCAAGCTCGCCGAATCCAAACCCAGCCTCCTCGTCAAAGCTTCCCAATTGAAGCGAGACCAACCCGAGATCAGCCAGGCGGAGCAAATTATGCAGCAAGAGAAAGAGATGATTGAGCACTTGTCCGATCGCAAAACCCTAATGTCCGTGCGTGAATTGGCCAAAGGGATCACTTATACCGAACCCCTTTTGACTGGTTGGAAACCCCCGCTTCACATACGGAGGATGTCCACGAAGGAGAGGGACGCTATTCGCAAACAATGGCATATCATTGTTGATGGTGAGGACATTCCTCCACCTATTAAGAATTTTAAAGATATGAGATTTCCTGATCCTGTTTTGAAGAAGTTGAGAGCTAAAGGCATTGTTCAGCCCACACCAATCCAAGTTCAGGGTCTCCCTGTTATTTTGACTGGGAGGGACATGATCGGGATTGCCTTTACTGGTTCTGGAAAGACGCTTGTTTTCGTGCTTCCTATGATCATGATTGCCTTGCAGGAGGAGTTGATGATGCCTATTATGCCTGGTGAAGGCCCTTTTGGTTTGATTATCTGCCCATCGCGAGAACTTGCCAGACAAACTTATGAAGTTGTTGAACAGTTTTTGGCTCCTTTGAGAGAGGTTGGGTATCCAGAGTTGAGGCCTTTGCTATGTATTGGTGGGGTGGATATGAGGTCTCAGTTAGAGATCGTGAAAAGGGGTGTACATATTGTTGTTGCAACTCCTGGAAGGTTGAAGGATATGCTTGCTAAGAAGAAAATGAATTTGGATAATTGCAGGTTTGGCATTGACCATTGCCTCCCTTAATTTACTTTCGTAAATAGTCTTGCCATTTCATTCTATATTTGGAAACCCATTTATAAGCTAAATTTTGTCAAGTTCAATAACTTCATTTGTTTAACTTTTTATCTTAGTTTTGACATTTATTTAGTTAGCTTCTTGAACATCAAACGAATTGTGGATTCTGGGTTTCATACTGAATTAGAGGAAGCAAATTTCACAAGTTATGCCATTTTTACTCAAGACTAGGGAATGTTGGTGGACGTAAAACCCTACAGTTCCAACAGGATTAGTGTGTTGAATTAGTTGGTCTTTTTAACAGTAGAACCTGAAAACTTCCATTATTATCAAGTTAATCTGCTTGTTTCTTTGTTCAATTTCCTATTTGGTGTCAAGAAACTATATATTACCGCTTCATGGTCGTTGTTAACGTGCTTTTCTTCTTTCTCTAATATTTTGGAAAAAAAACTTTGTTTTACAGAATATTGGATTGCTTTTTTCAGTTGGTTAGATCGCTATTGAAATCAATCATGTTTTCTGATCAGATACTTGACATTGGATGAAGCTGATAGATTGGTGGATTTGGGCTTTGAAGATGATATAAGGGAAGTTTTTGACCACTTCAAAGCGCAAAGGCAAACTCTGCTATTTTCTGCCACAATGCCAACCAAAATTCAGAACTTTGCCAGGAGTGCTTTGGTAAAACCCGTTACTGTTAATGTTGGGAGAGCAGGAGCAGCAAATCTTGATGTAATTCAGGAGGTCGAGTATGTGAAGCAGGAGGCAAAGATTGTTTACCTTCTTGAGTGCCTGCAAAAGACTCCTCCTCCAGTTTTAATATTTTGTGAGAACAAGGCTGATGTGGATGACATTCATGAGTATCTCCTACTAAAGGGGGTGGAAGCTGTGGCCATTCATGGAGGTAAGGACCAAGAAGAGAGAGAGTACGCCATTTCATCCTTCAAGGCTGGAAAGAAGGATGTCCTGGTCGCAACAGATGTTGCCTCAAAGGGTCTGGATTTTCCTGATATTCAACACGTAATTAACTATGACATGCCTGCAGAAATTGAAAACTATGTGCATAGGATTGGTCGAACTGGAAGGTGTGGTAAGACAGGAATTGCAACAACCTTCATAAACAAAAACCAAAGTGAGACGACGCTGCTGGATTTGAAGCACCTCTTACAAGAAGCAAAGCAAAGGATTCCACCTGTATTGGCTGAGTTGACTGATCCCATGGAAGATGCGGAAACAATCACAAGTGCTAGTGGAGTTAAGGGATGTGCTTATTGTGGCGGGCTTGGTCATCGGATACGCGATTGTCCCAAGTTGGAGCACCAGAGAAGCCAACAACTTGCAAATTCCAGAAGAGATTATTTTGGCTCAGGTGGCTATCGTGGAGAGATGTAATGAACTCTCTGTTGATGCTTAACGCCATTTTGTATGTGGTAGTATTGTGATACCAGAACTTGTACTTGTCCTCCATTTCAAAGACATTAAAATAAGTTACATTCTCCAGCGATTTTGTAGATTTTGAGGTGTAGTTTTCGAGGGCTAAGGTGCAAGCATTGTCATAAGATTTTATTTTTTATCATAAGATTCCAGAAGATACTACAGGTGCAGCGCAAGTCCAACATTTCACTCCTCTTAAAACGCCACCAATTTAAGGATGCAACCTCATATGACCAATAAGAAATCTAGCCCTTTGCCACATAAAAAGAATTGGGCATCCCTGTCATTTAACTTACTCGTTAAGATGTCCCAGATGGTCATATTCTTCTGTTAGGTCCTAAAGTCACTATTGTATCAAGAAACTTCATACCTTTTTTCCAATAACTGTCCCATGCTCAACAGACTGCTCTTCATGTCTGGTATATGGAAAATATCTGAAATATAACTATGACCTTTATTCTTCTGTTGGATTAAAATTCATCCTTCCCTATTGTCATCAGAGAACTTAACTTTGGAGCAGATAGACTTAAGATCAACAAAGAACTCATGTTTTACCATAAATATGGTTGGTGTATCTTATATCAAGAAATTTTGTGTTATTAAAAACGGTGGGCCCTATGATCTTGTAATTAATTTTATATTAATTAAAAAGTAAACTTCAGTATTATATAATAACAGAACTTGCTTTTTTGTATTTTTAACAGTAAGTCTCACTTACCACGTGATAGTGAGACCCAGTTTTATAAATTTTTAACAATTGATCATACTTATTATGTAATAGCCCAATATGCTCTTTTGTTAAAAATAAAAAATAATGTCACATTAATCTTATATTATAGTTCAATTTTGTTATAAATATTTAAGTTCAAGATATACTTTTAAGCCGACAATTGCAATTATCTTAACACAACAAATTTGGAACGAAATTGATTTTCTTTTTAGTGGGATATTTCTTTCAAGTCTAGTAGAAAGTTGGAAGCACTTGATATTATTGTACACATTAACATAGGATCGGTGATGGTAGTCCTAGACATGGCTGGTCCTACGTCGGGGTGAGAGTGAGTGAGACATGTTTGTAGGTAACTACTTTGGCTGTTGGACAACACCAGACGTGAAAGGATCCTCGTAAATTCCTCCTACCTACCTACCTGGGAAATGGCCAACTTTGTCTCACACCTTTGATGTACATACTATCTGCCGAAACATTTCCTGTTCTTTAGTCTTCTATAGTATATGACATCATAAGATTTCTTTAACCTTAATGTATTCAGATATGTGAAAGGAGTTCTTCCGGAGGAGAGGTAAGTTTACGTACCTTGTATTGTTTGATCTTGCTTTCCAGAATGCATTTATTGCCACTATTTTCCTCGTTGGTTTTGCTTTGATTTCATTGGTAAGGCCATTAGCGAAGATCCTTGCATGAGTAAGGAAAAAGATAATTTTGGAGCTTTATGCCCGACTCGTATTAATGGAACATAATTTTGGCACTGTGTTCCCTAATGGCACCTTCCAGTTGGTAACTATGGCAGAAGTTCTCTTCATCAGCTATTGTTTACTTCGATTACATGTTATCGGAACCTTGATGAACCTGTTGCCAGAGAGACCTTGATGATACGATTTAAAAATCATACAGTATCTAGTTTTCATCAAGTGCAGTGCTGATGTTCCATTACTTGGAAGAAAGTATGTGCTTCCCTGAAAAACAGAGCAGTGGAGTGTCAATTTTTTTGTAATCTCACCAATCCAACAATTCATGCTTATAAACCTTAGTTACATGGCAATCTATTGTGCTTCCCTGAAAAACAGAGCAGTAGAGTGTCAATTTTTTGTAATCTCACCAATCCAACAATTCATGTTTATAAACCTTAGTTACATGGCAATCTATAGGGCCAGTCGGAGTTTGTTTTGCAGTAACCTCAATTGGCGAGCAGAGGTTGCATTTGAGATTTCAGGTTCTGAAGAGAAGCTCCTCAGTAGCAACCACAATTCTTCAAATCCTCGTTAGTCTGTTCCTTTAATCTGATGCATCCTTGACTTGTCCCCGCAGCATCCTTGCCTACTATAAACCATGTTGTTACTTGGCTTGCTTTTCAGTTTTCACTCTTTAATGACTCTTTATCTTTGGATCATACTTACTCCCTTCAGGTCTAGGAACTGCATTCTAAATGCAGATAAGAGGAACATACTTCTCTTTTGAATACAAATGGTTATTCGCAGGAGACATGTTTGTACGATTAATTGTTGTACATATAATATTATCCTTGGCATGTCTTCTAGGCAGAACTTCTGAGAATTAAGGCAGAGAAGATTATTATTTCTTACACTGAGCAAATTAGAGAGAAGTTTGCTGTTCGAGATTACGTCACCATTGTGACTAGTTATTGATAATTGTTCTGGTTGTTTGCTGTTGGAATGTTTTATTATTCTCAACCAGAGTGACTTGCTAGAATACTCTTAAGAGATACGAGCAAATAATATACCCAAACAAAATGTCATCATCATAGTGTTTCCGAAATATCTTCATTCAAATCATAATGTTCACAAATATACTGCCCATGTAACAATGATGGTATGGCCTCGGTTCAGAAATCCAATACCTATTTACATTAAGGCATCAACAAATTCCCTCTGAACAAAGAATCAGTAATGGAAACCAATCTAGAAAACCAAACATTGTTTCACCTCCTCATATGGAATTTACAGTAATAGACTTCCTTCCGCGACTCTTGTTACCGGCAGTATCAGAATCCTTTCCAGGCATTTAGAACTTCGTGGAAGATTTCAGCAATTAGATCCCTATCGGCACATTGCATGAAGGAGCTAAAATCATCTCGAATATCGAATATCTTACCAAACTTCACAAGATACCGCATGCAGCTGATCTTCAGTTTTGGCAATTGATATAAAGATGCACTCTGCAACCTCTCAAGCACGTTTTTTGCATCTATGTCTTCAAGAAGACTGTCATGGCATGCCTCTTTAAGGTCAGTGATATCATACTTATCAGCTGCATGTAGAAGTGCTAGTCGGTGGACCAGAAATTCTTCATGTTGGATATTTCCATAAATATAATTAAGAAACGCCTGGCAAGCTTCAATTGACATGTCAGCAATATTTATAGTTGACAGCTCTTTCTCTTTCAGGTCATGAGCAAACATGCTGCAGAAAACAGGTGATCTTGCAGCAAGAATGGCACGATGAGCTCCAACACTTCCATCAGAAGCATTTATGGTAATATCAGTGTGGATGCTTTCTGTCAACATTCGATAAAGGCATGCAAGAGCTGTTGCATTAGATCGATTTTCTGCAAATCCCTGAGCCCAGATGGAGGAAGGCTCTCCACCCTATACATAGAAAGTTTCTTCAATCAAGTAACAGATGAAGTATCCATAGTTTAGTACAACTATAATGGGAGCCGAGCTGAAGAATTCGAATGAAAAGTATTACGAGTCTAAGGAGCTCGTTTATATCAAATAAGAACAAAGTGGATAAACCAAGTAACTACATACGTCTTTAGATGATGTCTTCAAATCAAGGAACTCAACGTCAATGATGAATTTTCCTGTCAATGGAACCTCAATAGCCCAAACAAAGTCCTCGTTCGTTTTGAGTTGCTTGTCGGTTATCTCTGCTCGTTAATCACAGACGTAACTACTTGTCATAAAACAAAGGATAGAAACAGCCACCCAAACATCCAGCTCATGAAGTAAGAAATAAGGTATACAGTCCCCATCCACCATTTCTTGAGGTTTCAAACATTTACTCATGGACAAAAGGAGATAGTATCAATTTCCAGTACAAAATTTCTCCATGCGGGAGGAATAAACTTGTCAATAAAAATTTAGCTGAGCGTCTAGTTTGCTAATTTAGATATTGGATATAATTAACTAAGCTAACCCTGAGATGCTAAATGGAGAATTTCCATATGTGTGTATATGTAGTTCTTGAAAATAACTCAAATGATGAATGATGATCAAGTATCTTGGCAGAACATAGATATCAAAGTTAGGTTCTTTAGATGTTTAAGTACCTGGATGAGTAAAGGTCGTCCGATCTCCAGCGGAACAGATAACTCGAATAATGAATGATGCAATTGGGGGGTTTTCTCGAGTTAGATTTGATATTTCTGGATATAATTTAACAAATAACACCCGGTTCTTCTCCACAGACAAATGCCTAAAGTCCAATAAAAACAAATATTAATTCAGAATAGGCCAAAAGAAGGAAGAAAATGAAGCAAGAAAAGGATCACTAGATAAAAGGCCTTCAAGTTTGTACTTCATTTTTCACTTTTCTAGAAACCATATCTAGCAGCAGATAAAGTATCTCTGGTACAGGGTAGCACCAAATTATTATCCACATCCAATCTCAGGCATGGACCATTTCTCCCATCCTCTGCAGCCAATTATAGACTAAGCGAAATCTCATAATCCCACCTCATAATTATACATTCCTCGGACATCTATATCCAAATTTCCACTTTCATCAAAGACAAAATCGTTTACAGATAAACAAACAGTGCAAACTCAAATACAATTACTAGAAGCTAAATTTGTATATGATAATCGTACGAAATCTTTAACATACTTATTAGAACTAATCAGCAGAAATAGCCAATTTGTTAGCATTACAACAACGAGCAAACGTAACAATCTTCTTCACCGATAACCCTAAAACACACAAAACACAGAAAGGCTGAGAAGCAAGTTGTCTAACCAATTCCAATTGCCGATCTTGAAAGGATCGGACTTCCGGTAGGTGCAAGAAGCAAGGTTGTCTATCCTCCATTGAGCGAGACGAGACGTCGTTTCAACTCTGTAAGCAGAAGAATCGGTCATCCTAGTGAAAGCCAGAGCCGTGGTGATTTCATGGATGCAATCCAACAACCGATATTCTCCTGCCTTTCCCAGGTTTACTGTTTTCTGAACTATCTCCACTCATAAAAACCATAACCCAATATCCAAAAACTAACCTTTCGTCTCTTTCCTCACCTTCTCAATTCTCTAGTACACTACAACAGTACTGGGTGATCATTAAGGAGATTTATTGACAAAAGACAAAAGTTTTGATCTGGGTTTTACTTGTTGCCTTTCGATGGTTTCGGGCACGCAAGCGTGTTGGTGTTACTTCACGCCATTGATATAAAAGCTTCTTTGTTTATTTAAGTGGGAGAGAAAGAGAACCATGGGGAGAAGGATAGAGGTGATTTGGTAATATTTGTTGGCTTACACTGCACTTCAGGCAAGGGATCTTGGGGAGATATAGTTTATGTTTGTTTTGCATTTGGCTTGTTCCTTGTTGATTAAAAAGGCCACCTTTATCTTAACTGGATGTGGTTTATGTGTGCCTTTTTATAAAATTTTGGTGCTTTCAAGCAAAGTATCTGTTCTCGTTTAGTAGTTAATAGAAGATGAAAAATTGGATTCAATCAGATATTTTGTTGACCTCTAAATACACTCAAAAGTCATGGATCACCTTCCACCCAATCTCCACCCACCCGATAGGATTTTCCAATGTTGTTGACGCTTATTTAGTGCAGCAACAAATTATAAGGAAAGATATGCATTTTTAAAAAAATATTTTTATAAAGAAATTATTTCTGTAAATTAACCTTATAATAGATACAACTAGGGAACTTTGAAAGGTACACGGGAAAATTATGACATCAAATTGGTCACTATATAGATGAAAACAACTTGTTTAGACTAGATTATCGACAATACAGAGTCGAATTGAAAATATATATACCTTAAGTAAGGTCCAGAGATGATGGACAAGACAACAAAGTCTTTCCTAGCTTTTTTGGCTTACAGACACAAATCTCATCTTTCTTCTTAAGAACCCTTACTTCTTTCACGTACTCTTACTCGTTATTCCCTGTTAAATAATCTAGTAGCAGTGAAAATTGTTTACATATAGTACCAGACTGTCATAAATTTTCTTTATAATATACGAGATCTAAAAAAAAAAGCTAATATAAAGTATACTTATCCTATATCTACACAAAATAGGAAATATCACTAAGGTATTTTAAGTTTTATTGATTACTACAAATTATAAAAAAGTGATGGATTAATAAGAGTTAATAGTTGACACCGAACATCGTTTAGACATTTGTGAAATAAATTATGAAGATTCCTAACTAAAATTCAGACCGTTTGAACGACCGCTGAATGAGAATAACCGAAAGTCAGTGCTCGTGTAACCATATCCTGACAAATATAAAAAAAAAAAAACTATCTAACAAATATCAAGCACCGACGCTAGGCTCCTATAAGTTTGTGCAGTGCAGTCACTACATCATAAGCCCCGGTATCCACGACTCCATAGTCTCTTCTATCTTCTGTCGTTTCGTTGGCTTAGGTCTATGGGATGCGTGGGCATTAAATGTAGGAAATCATACACTGACACAGTTTTGTGACATCATCCATTGATGGGCTTTGAATACCAAAGGGCTACTACTCACACATCCCCATCTCGTGTACTTCAGAGAAGTAGGCAGACGTACCAAATTATTACCCCAAATCTTCTGTCCAGTTTTACTCTGTCTTATTCTGTCTTATGAAATTTCAGCCATTTATTTTACGGGACCCACGCGAATCCTATGCAGACCCCATATAAATAAATGGCTGAGATTTATTGGACACAATAAAATACCATAATATTAAACAGAAGATCTGGACTCCCAAATTATACGAACAGTCAGAGTGGAATGGAAGATGGTTGTCTGCGGGGTAAGTAAGGAAGAAAGAAGGGATGTCTGATTAAGGTTGGAATCTTGGGTCCACATTATATTAAAATATAATATATACATATATTCAATTAATAAGTAGATAAGGAAGGTATCTTCCTGTGGGCCGTACCGAATAGAATCCTTTACACATCCCAATGTTGCAAGCAATCTATACACTGAAATCCTAAACCATCAGAGCCCTACACATATCGGGCAGTGGCAAGGCCCCACCTTTGATTTTCTTCACATTATATTTATAATGCAAGCAATCTATACACAGAAATCCTAAACCATCAGAGCCCTGCACATATCGGGCAGTGGCAAGGCCCCACCTATGATTTTCTTCACATTATATTTATAATTTAATTTTAAAATTATTACATTTTGAATAATTCTGCCCAAATAAACTTCTTCCTAAAACTAATTAGTGATAGAGGAGTAACTCACTAGACTTATATGCATGCGAAAGGTTATATACTCCTTCCTATTTAAAATAAAAGTCGTTTTAGATAGATTTTAATTATTCAAAATAAATGTCGTTCGTGACTTTTCATGCATGTTTATAATTTTACTTCCAAAATTACCCTTTAATTTTTCTCTCATCTTGATTACGCAGATTACATTTTCAAGACTATTCAACATGCAATTAATAAGGGTATATCAAACATTTCATTAGCTTTCTTAATAAGTGTGCATCCTTCTAAAACGATTTTTATTTTAAATAGGAGGGAGTATTTTTTTCTTCATGCGAAACAAACTTTGACTTATATTTCAACAAAAATCATTACATTTAATTATATTT
>JAOTBA010000205.1:36307606-36321679 GCA_025629845.1 Erythroxylum squamatum
TTTCAGATTACTGAACCAAATTGAATGATTTTGGTGTCATTAGAAACTTAAGACAATGAGGAACATTTTTCTAGAAGAAAGTGCTATCAAATTACTTCATCTTCCTTGTCAGAATGTTCAAGGGTATTTTTGGCAAGACGCTTAAGCATAAAAGACATAAGGCATAAATGCAAGGGCAAATTGGACATTTCTCAATCATTAAGGGCATAATTGGAAGAAGTGGTGTTGTCTTGAGAAAATGAGAAAGAAAGAGAAAGAGAGTTCGGTTGTTTGAGAGAAAAGAAGAGAGTTGAGCTAGGGTTTAATTTTTCTTAGTCTTCAAGAGAGATTTTGGAGTTCTTCAAGAAGAGAAAAAAGAAGAGGAAGAAAAGAGCTTCCATTTGAGCTTAAGATCTCTTCATTTGGTGAAGAATCAAGGTAAGATCATTTTGAATCTTTTAAATTTTTGAAAGGATTTTAGTTCATGGAGTTTAGAAAATACTTGGGTCTAAGTATTCTAGAATCAATTTTAGTGATTTTACATTGTGGGATTTTCAATTGGATTCCTATTGAATGAGAACTGGTTTGTTTAGGAAACCAAGAGAATCCTATCTAAGAGCAACAGGGAAGGCAACCTTGAATCGAATTTTGTCAACGATTTAGGTGGGTAATATATTTATAGTTGTTGTGTAATATGAGCTAATTGTCTTATGTGTGAATACGTGCTAAATTGTGAATTGTTGTGATGTGAAAAATGCATTATGATGTGTTTTATGTCATGCCTTGAAAGATGTATGACATTTTGACATAATTGAATTGTGATTTTGATCATGTTATGCCTTGAAATATGTCATGGTATTTTGTATAAATGAAAAGAAAGTCTTGGTACTCATGAAGATTCACAAAAGAGTTCAATTTATGTTTTGGGAGAAGAAATGGAAGTTCCAACAACAACTGAAATTGCAGTTCCAACTGATGATGTTGAAATTAGTTCTACTAGACCAGAAAGACCAAGGAGACAACGTCGACCACCAACACATATGCAAGATTACGAGGTAGCACTTGATAATGAAATTGATGATGATGGAGAGTTGGTGGGTTATCCTTTTCTTGCAGATACTGAACCTATAACACTGAAAGATGCATTTAGAAATCCTAAATGGATGGATGCAATGAATGAGGAGTTGGTGGCAATTGATAAGAACAAAACATGGCTACTTATCGATCTTCCAAAAGGTCATAAAGCAATTGATGTAAAATGGGTTTATAAAATCAATATGAAAGCAGATGGTGAAATTGAAAGATAGAAGGTGCGACTAGTAGCGAAGGGATTTGAACAAAGACAAGGTCATGATTATGAGGAAATTTTTTCTCCGGTTGCTCGAATGGAGACAGTGAGATTATTGATTGCTTTAGCTGCATAAAAGAAATGGAAAATTCACCAAATGAATGTTAAGTCGGCTTTTCTCAACGGTTCACTTGAGGAGGAGGTTTATGTAAAGCAGCCACCCGGTTTCATATTGTCGGGTAAAGAAGAAAAGGTGTACAGGCTTAATAAGGCATTATATGGCCTTAAACAAGCACCGAGGGCATGGAACAAACGAATTGAATCGTTTCTTCATGGAGCTGGTTTCCAAAAATGTCATTATGATCATGGTCTATATGTGAAGACTAACAACTCCAAAGATACATTGATTTTATGTCTTTATGTTGAAGATATTATTTTCACAGGAAACAATGTCAATATGATTATTGATTTCAAGCAAACCATGAAAAAGGAGTTCGAGATGACGAATCTCGATCTTGTGTCTTACTTTCTTGGCATTGTGGTTGCTCAAAGAGAAGATGGAATTTTCATTAGTTAGAAGAAGTATGTTGCTGAGTTTTTGAAGAAGTATCAGATGGAAGTCTCAAATCCAATTCAAACTCCAATTGAAACTGGTATGAAATTGACAAAAAATGGTGATGAGTGAATTGTTGATCCTACATATTTTAAGCAGATTGTTGGAAGTTTAAGATATTTCACATGCACAAGACCAGATATTTGTTTTGCTGTGGGTTTAGTTAGTTGATTCATGGAGTCTCCTCGTCAAAGACATTTGCAAGCAGTAAAAAGAGTAATGCGTTATATCAAAGGTACTCATGATTTTAGTCTTCTCTATACATCATCTAAAGAATGAACTTGTTGGTTACTCCTATAGTGACTGGGGTGGAGATTCAAATGAAAGGAAGAGTACAAGTGGTCACTGTTTTATGCTAGCACAAACAGTATGTACATGGTCATCAAAGAAGCAGTCCATTGTTGCTTTATCAATATGTGAAGCTGAGTATGTAGCAGTAGCATCTAGTGCATGTCAAGCGGTTTGGCTTAGTAATATTATGAACCAAATTGGTTTTAATCTTCAAGGTCCATTGAAGATTTTTGTTGATAACATGTCCACAATCAATTTAGCTAAGAATCCGGTCTTTCATGGGAGAAGCAAACATATTGATATTTGATATCATTTTCTGAGAGATCAAGTTGAGAAGAATATAATCAAGCTGGAATATTGTAATACTGAAGATCAAGTAGCAGATGTTTTTACTAAGCCGTTGAAGATTGATGCCTTTATCAAGCTGAGGAACTTGCGTAGCGTGAAGACCATTCCAAATCAAAATTAAGGGAGGATGTTGGTTAAATTATTAATTCTAATCTTCTATTAGTTTAAATTGTGAGTAGTGGTCCTAGTTATAAGAAGTCATAAAGTAGTGTGTCAGTTATAATTTGTCAAGGAAGCCGTGTGTTAGTTGTGATTCTAATCATGATAAAGTGTATCAGATATGGTCCTAATTTTTAGCTTGTTTATGTTGATTGAAGTCTTTAAATTGAGAGTTTGATGTAGTTGTTCTATATCATCAGAAATAAACATATTATTCACCAAGTCTCTTGTCCAGTTCTTTTTTTCTTCCTTTACCTTCCTGGTGTCTTCTACAACACCCAACTAGTCTTTTCTGGCTTATCGCAGAACCTAGCTCCTTCAAATTCTCAAGTTCATGCAACATGTGTAGACAACCATTCGGAGTTCTTCCTGTAATGACTCCTCCACGACTCATCAACGGAGCAGCAATGCACGAGTATCTTTCCCACTATGTGCTTTGATGCACCATTAAAGCGCCTATCACTTTCAATAACACATCCCTTCTAATATTGGCTGTAAAGTTACCTTTTTATTTATGTTGAAACTTTAGTTATAACATGTTCAGTGATGGCTCCTAAAGGGTGGTCGAGTTGGTGGAGTAGAGGGGCATGGAGCCAAAAGATCTTATGTTCGATTCCCCTTACCTATGCTCTCTTGATCGAGCCTTTCGTACAAGACTTGTCTAGTACGGAGTATTCGGTTGACGTGATTTACTGGCTATTGTGTTAATCAGGAGGTTTACCCAGTACGCATCAAAGGGTAGCGACTGCGGGTTTCTCTGTTTCAAAAAAAAGTGTTCAATTGAATGAAACATTGCTTAAAGCTTTGCGCTTCTTCCGCAAATCTTTCCCAATTATGCTTTTAAGCTTTGTTAATAGGATCGTCCCCATTATTAACTTCGCTTCAAAGTTTTGTAATGAACATTTCTTACAAGTTTGGGGATGATAATGGCCGATTAGCCTTCAAAAATTCTTTTTGTTTCAGCCTGATTAGGCTAATCAGGCTAAAATTTAGTTAGTTCAAGATTAAAATAGTATTGTACGACATAATTTAACAAAACAATGTCATTTTTTTGGAACTAGATCAAGATGGGTTTAATAATTTTTTTCTAAATTTGAGTTTGACCTGAAATTTGATCAACTCAAACTGGCTAGAATGAATTTTGAGATACATTTTAGAGACATACTTTAGTATCCCTTCCAGCACCAACTGTTGAATCTAGTTGCCTACAATTAGGAAAGTTTCCTGTTTGTTTGAGGTTGCCCAAAAAGAAAGAGTTGGCTGATGCTGCAATGCAGTTGAACTATCCTCAAATTGGTGATGTCTTTTGCACTCAAAATCAGAATCAGTCAATCTGGACGTAGTCCTTAACAGGGGAAATTATAAATTTAAAGGCTAAGGGAAACGCTGTCTCTTCTCGTGCCATCTCATCTCTTGCTTTCGTAGCCTGGATATTCTTCAATCTTGAGATCAACAGAATCTATTAATGCTAAAGAATCCCCTGAATTATCTATTAATGCTAAAGAATCCCCTGACCTAAGTTCCTTAACCTTCCAGTCGGAAAATGAAGAATGAAGAATCTATTTGTAGAGTTACATGTACTTGTAAAGTGACGAACATTCATAAAAGCCACTCCAATTTAATTGCAGTCAGCTTCACTTATGCATGCTTTTTAACATCTAGGTGACATTTTAGTAGGTAAATTAATGCCTCAAATAGCGAAAGAACCATCGTATGCTGGATAGATTATTACGAGCCATATTTAGCATTCAAATACCTACTTCAAAAGAAACTTGTCTAAAACTAATTGCAGGTATTTGGGGTTGAAGATGGTAACTTGTCTACCATCTTCGCGTGAACATAATGTAGGTAACTGCACAATTAGAATCCTTACCAACTTTACGGCAGAAAACTCTACTTCTGCGCCAAGAATTTTCTGAAAATGCTGATACTTGAATGAATGTTAATCTATGTCACAGTCGCAGGGTGACTCTACTCAAGACGACCACCCGATCAGAATCAGCATTAGTAAACATTTTTTATTAAGTTTAAAGTTCATATTTTGTGTCCTATGTTAAAAGAAAGTTGTAAATGGCACAGAGAATATACAAATAGAGGAAAGCATCCTACTTGAAGGTTGAACACGATATGGTCAAACGTTTATACTTACTATATAGCTTCTTCATTTTGGTTGCGTTCACTCCATGTAGCATGAATGGTTCCAAGTTCATCAGATTTTTCCAAATTTGACATATACTTCATGTAACATGAATGGTTTCCAAATTTGCTTTCCAAGTTCATCAAATTTATAAATCAGAACATCTAACTGATAACAAAAGGCTAGCATGTAGTAGAACTGACAAAACGACAGCAACGGCAGATGTCACGAATTAAATAAGAGTTCAAGTTCATGCAGGCATCAGGTAGCCAGTCTTTCAATAATCACAGGCATCTAAGATTCGCTGAACATGCCTCTCCTCTTCTTACAACAATTATGGAATAGGCCAAGACTAGCCACATAGTTGAGGATGGGCTTAAGGTAATTCTGCTATAACTGCTTTTGTTTTGAATCGAATGGGCTTGTGACTTGTGAGACATCAAGGGTTTTATAATCTTACATACAAACAACAGAAACAGCTGTCTACTTTTTTCTTCTGCTATGAAATAGTTTGATGATGGGGCACTTGAGCCAATAAGCCTCAAGTTTAATCATGTCTATTTTCTACATGAAGTTTTACTTAAATCAAAAAAGATATTCAAAAGCCAAAAGGCCATTCAAACCTGTTTATCTGCCGTTCTCCAACTTTAAACCCAACTCTACTGCCTTCTGCCATTCTCAAAAGCAGCACATTGGTCCCACCGACCACCACCATGAAATCAAAAGCTTCTTTCTTTCCTCAATTCCTCTTTTGCTTTCATGTCGTGTAACAAATATTTAAAGATACATGCGTCTTAATGCTTATCTTCTCCTTCAGCATTTGCTTTAGACATTTTCCTTAAAAGACCACCACCAGTCTGAAACATGCCTCCTCCACGGCCATCACCACTACTACCACTACCTCCTCCTCCACCTCGTCCACCCCCACTATCACCACCACCGCCTCCGACTGATTCAACACCTACACCTTCACCACCTGAAAGGCAAACCCTTACAGCTCCTCTCAACCAAATCATCATATCAAATCCAGCTAGAAGTCAACAAAATTCAGCCAAATCTGAAAACAAAAGATCGACAAAGCCAATCATAATCCAGCATCCTCGGCCCCGACGAACAAACTTAGTCGTATGGTGTGGAGCGATTCTCTGTCTCATATTCAGCCTTACTCTCATCTTCTTTGGCATTGCAACATTGATTGTCTACCTTGTGATCAAACCAAGAAACCCTGTGTTTGACAGTCCAAATGCAAACCTTAACAGCATCTACTTCGACTCACCAGAGTACTTCAATGGAGACCTATCCTTCCTTGCAAATTTTTCAAACCCAAATAGGAAAATTGATGTCAGGTTTGAATATGTAAGTCTAGAGCTCTACTTTTTTGACAGACTTATAGGAACTCAAGCTCTTCAGCCATTCACTCAGAGGCC
This sequence comes from Erythroxylum squamatum, assembly GCA_025629845.1. Lineage (NCBI taxonomy): Eukaryota > Viridiplantae > Streptophyta > Magnoliopsida > Malpighiales > Erythroxylaceae > Erythroxylum > Erythroxylum squamatum. The sequence continues at coordinate 36,313,849 of JAOTBA010000205.1, forward strand.
ACGAGAAATGAGATTGGAATCAGTTCATGTCATCTCGAGTTTAGTCTTTTTGCCCCAGAATCTGGCAGTGGAACTTCAGAAGCAAGTGCAGAATAACAGGGTCAAATACAACTTAAGAGGAACTTTTAAAGTCCGAGCAACTTTAGGTCTTATCCATTACTCCTACTGGCTACACGGAAGGTGTGAAATAGAGATGACCGGTCCTCCAACTGGTGTTTTAGTAGCAAGAAGTTGCAAGACAAAGAGATGAAGCGGAACGTATCACTTCCCCATACCTTATTTCAATTACTATCCATCCATATAGAAGTTTCCCATGTCAAAAATTATGTAATCTTATACATTTGAGATGAAACAAAATCCCCTCTGGTTGCAACTTTGAATATTCTGTTGAAACCTCAATCCTGGAAAACATGGATAATACGCTTACTCCATGATAGAAGTTGTTACTTCCGCAGTTTATCTTCTCCTTTTCTTTCCAATAACTTAAAAGAACCAAAATAGCATAGAAATTCCTGATCAAGCTAAGAGCTTTATTAAGAGAAATAGAAAGAAAAGGAGAACAAATTGTGGGACATTTTAATAAACATACTTGTAATAGAGGTAAGTTGCATAAAACTTCACTTAATTAGATAAAACAAATACTATTAATTCTGCGGAAAATTAACTAACCAATATCTCAACTCCAGATACTCGAAAGTTTTAATCCAAACTTCATGGTGGGATCGAAATAGATTCCTATGCAGATCTTACTGTCATTACCTTTTGATTCTCACTTTAGGTGCTTTTTGACTAGGATGTGGGATGCTTATGACTACCATTTCTTTCTACTTCTAAAAGGGATTCTTCAGCCCTAAGATATCCGCAACACGCACTTCTAGAAAATCCTTCATCGCTAATCCACCAAAACATGTGAAACTGACATAACAATAATTATGACATATTCCAGTTCAAGTCAATATCCAATGAAGGCGTCAACTGTAGCAGTCCGAGCAATTAGAATAAACTTTAAAGCTTCAACTTCCTCGATGAAAACCCAAGAACTATGAGAAACTAATCTACAAACTGGGAAATTTCAGCATATTATTCATAATATAAAAGGCAAAGAGAAGTGGTATTTCAATCAATGGCAAGTACTTTCTTTCTTTCCATCTTTCCATTTCATTAATATAGAGAGACTGCAAGATCTCAATTGTCAATATAATTACTTCTGCCCAGGCACTATCTTAATCAGGAACAATTTTGAAGCCACAGAGGTCTTCCAGCGGTTTCTACTATCTAGTATCATATCTCGTTGACTCTACTCATTCCATAGCCTTAAACTTTCACCAAATGCCATTGTTCGAACTACTCAGTTGCATCTCTTTACCAGGAAGATCACCCTCTCCCCCTCAAGCAACTCCCCAAAACACTACGCTCATTTTCATCTATTAGGAAAAGTCCATTTTCCAGTTGGCTACAGAATTGAAGGGTGTACCCAGCAACTTGTACGCAAATCATTAAGACTTACCTAGACTGAAGAGGGACAGCAATGACATTTTTTTATGCACATCTTTATGAAACCATATCAGACATGTTCATTTATTCATTTCAAAACGTTCAACAAAGCACAACTCTCATAAGCATCACCTCCACAATAGATCTATTACAATTAATATTCTTAACAAGAACATAACCTATAGCAAGTTAAAGCTGTGAACTTTATCAAAAATTTATATGGAATTAAATGAAAGGCAAAACTGAGACGTATTGATGCATATCATAACTCTTCATTCTCTATCAACTTCAGCCGGTGTCTTTGCTATTATCGATAGTGCATGTAATCCACTTTGCAACTCTTCCTGGAGCAAATTATAGATTAACCTATGCCTCTTGACCCAGCTCTTACCTTCAAATGCTTTAGAAACAACTTTCAGATTGAAATGTGTTTCCCCATCACTACCTCTCACCCCAGCATGGCCCGCGTGCTGATAAGAAATATCTTCCACCAGCAATTCAATAGGATTCAGCTCTCTCGATAGTTTCTCCCTGATTCTGATTCCTCTACTCCCTAAATCCCTCAAATTCAAGTCCATTTCACTTGCCTGCGATTCCAAATCCGCACTACCACCAGTTTTTGACCCTGAATTTCCATTTGGCATAGGATCTTTGCCATAACTCAATCCAGAACTTGAATTATCAATGCCACCACCGTCCTGCAATCCCAAATTCGAACGCTTTAACTCACCCGGACTACCACCCTCGTCAAGATTCAAATTTTGATCAGACCCACTACCCTTCTCAGCCACCAAATACAATTCAAGCGCCTTCCTTTGCATCAACTTCAACATATTCAAAAATCCATTATTCCTTGAAGGCGTCAAACTCTGTTGCAAACCTAGAAGCACCACAAAATCAGGAGAGACCCTCAAAACCTCCTCCACAGGTCGTCCCGACAGGCCCTGAACTAACAAGGCAGCAAGACCCTTGGTCAAAACAGAATCAGAATCAGCTTCAAACACAACAGTCTTGTCCCCGTCCAAGTAAGCCCTGACCCAGACCTGAGAGACGCAACCCTCCACCTTATTCTCTCTGGTTTTGAACTGGGTCTCAAGAGGTTTCAAGTTCTTCCCATAAAACAACAGTTGCTCGTACTTGGCCTTCGGTTCCTGCACGGACTGGAACAACTTGACGATTTCCTGAAGTTTCGGAGGCAATTCTTCAATGGGTTGTGAAGGAACAGAGTTTGAAGCTGATGCAGAAGTTGGCACGGTCAAAGTTGGAAGCTTTTTAGTTGGGATTTTTTGGAAGGAAACGGATTTAAGGAAGATAGAAAATGAAAATTTGGTGGGATTCATACAAGATTTAAGGGTTTTAGAAGAGTGAAAAGAATATGGAGCTTTGGAAGTAAATAATCGAAGAGAAGTAGCTATTGATGATGAAGCAGAAGAAGCCGCCATACCGAATGAAAGCGAAGGAGAATCACTCAGAGAAAGAATCGCAGAACACCAGTACCGTGATATTCAAAGAAATACTTCACTGAAACGCAACGTTTTGTTGCAACTTTGGTTGTATCAACTTTCATGAGTGTGACATTTGATTAAACCATTTACTAATGAAACTAAGATACCGAATTTTAAAATTATGTTGAGAAAAAATACTGAAAATTAAGTTTATATCCTTCACCTATTATATTAGAGCACATATATACAGTATTTTCTTTATTTCATGTTAAATCTACAATGGACTTAAAATATGTATAAATAGTTGAATTTTGTGAAGTCGAGAACAATCTCTTTACTAGTTAAAGGTAAGGCTAAGTATTACTAGATTTCTTCAAATTCACTTCTAACTTTACATTCAACATGAAATGCTAATTCCCAAATTAGTAAAATTCAACATGAAATTCTCTAGTATTATATTAGTAAAATTCACTGCTAACTTTACATACAACATGAAATGCTAGAAATAAAAGAGTCTTAGATAAACTTAACATCAAGTCACCGCATGTACAGTGTTTCGAGAAGAATTTTAGATTAAAATGTTAATTTATCTTTTAATAACTATATCCTTAATTTTGAAAATCATAATTTAAATTTAGTTTTATATCATTTTCGGAACTTTGATAATATAATTTTATTGTTATTAATATAGTTGGTAGAACATTAAATATCAATTTAAGAAAAAAAGGTTTGTTTTTGTCTTAATTCACATTTTTCAAGTATCCCACGTTAATTAAAAATGAAAACGTTAAAGAGTTAATAAATGGTAAAGATGGCTAGTTATAGTTATTTTGGTAATAGTTGGATTCAAACCCAATTCTTATTAATATATTCTATACTTTACCTATGTTAAAGTTTTAATACACTAACTTCATTTTCTCCTGAGGGAATAATAGTAATTATCACATGTTTATGGTCAATAGAGCTGAGTTCAATGAATATTATTCTATAAAATGAAATGTAAATAACTACCAGAAACAACCTCTTTATTATGTCCTATCGAATTTTTGTCGTGAGACTTTAACTGGGTGTTAACAATGATAATGACGAAGGTGAAAATGAAATGTAAATAACTATATCATTAAGATTGTTAGCATCAATCATTCAAATAAGAGAAGCAATTTGTGTTGAAGTTGGCTTCAGTATCACTGTTACAGTACAGATTGTCTCTATTATACCTAATATTCACTCAATGGCCTTCCTGCAATATAGCTTTTTCATTTTTCTTTTTGTGGAGATTTTGTTGCCGTAGGTGGAAGGAGAAGCAAGGTACCATATCAGATGAAGCTCCTCTGGTTAGAACTTGCGTATGGATTTAGGAAGATGTTGGCTTGATTTGGAGAACTAAATCATGCAAGTTTGTGTGTTATAAAACTGTTGGACCAAGTCCATGAACAAGAATCGTCTCTTAGCAATAAGACCATGATATGAACATTCCAAATGATTAGCATGCATGTAATTAAGGAGGGAAATTAATTGCTATTCAATATCTATATGTGTGGCGGCCTAGTACTTGTATCCCTTGACGAACAGGCTCTCAGAGGCCAACCCTCCAGCACTACCTCCGGTGTACTTTCCAAGAGTTGCCTCTGAGTTTCCTTTGCACCTCACCAAGAATGATTCTTGAGCTTTCGCTATATTCTCCTTCTTTCCAGCCCATATCTTGAGTGTGCTTTGCTGCAGAGCTCGCCCAAAGGAGAAGGACAATGTCCATGGCTTTAAGGCCTCAAGCTTGTTCATGGCGTTGAGGTTCAGTGTTGCCTCCTCCTCACTCTGTCCTCCGGATAAAAATACAATTCCAGGCACTGCTGGTGGGACAGTTCGACGAAGTGCAGTCACTGTGTACACAGCTATCACCTCCGGTGTTACCTGTTCCACCATAGACATTGACATGAAAAGTATAATCAAGCCACCGAAACCAAGAAGTGTGAACAAGGCAAACGCCGCCCTTTCTGTGATGAGTATTGAAAAGTTCCCATTTGTGTTGGATTACAGGCAAACACAATTAGTTAGGAATTGATCAGAAATTAAGCCTTAAGGTTTCAAATACCTTTGGGCTATCAGAGCCTGGAGTAACCATGTTAGGCTTGAGAAGTGTTCCTTCAAGAAGGACATGGTGATCATTCAGTGCCTTATAAACTGCCGCAAGCACTGTCTCGGTTACAGCAGCGCACTTCTTAATGTCATGAGGTCCATCAGTTAACACCTCAGGCTCCACAATTGGCACAAGTCCATTCTCTTGGCATATCATAGCATAACGAGCCAATCCCTGTGCATTTTGCTGGATTGCCAATTCAGAGGGTTCAGTAGGGCCAATCTTGAGAACAGCACGCCACTTGGCGAATCGTGCACCAGCTTTATAGTATTGTGCGCAGCGTGCACCAAGAGAGTCAAAGCCCTGAGTCGTAGTCTCACCGTTAGTGCCAGCTAGTTCAACTGTTCCCTTGTCGACTTTAATCCCAGGAATGACACCATTGTCTTGGAGGACTTCAACAAAAGGTTTGCCATCAGAAGTTTTCTGGTACAGGGTCTCTTCGAAGAGGATGACACCAGAAAGATAGGAGAGAGCATTAGGCGAGGTAAAGAGAAGTTCGCGGAGTGCTTGGCGGTTGGACTCAATATTCTCAACGTTAATGCTCGATAGACGCTTCCCAATGGTGCCTGTGCTCTCATCTGCTGCCAAAATGCCCTTTCCTGGTGTGGCAATGTACTTTGCAGTCTTGATCAGCTCATCTGCACGCAGAAAAATGGTTATCGGTAAAGATTGAAAGCTATAAGCTTATTCATTTTATAGTCGACAATCAAGGTTTTTTGGGCTATAATCTAATGCTAATTGCATAGGCTGTTTTGCATGAGTAGACAAATGATAAAGAGGGGATGACTATCTGGAGTGTCTTTGGAGTGCTTGTCAAACAGGGTAGGGTAATTCAGCGTGCATGCATAATAATGTACCTTATACGATATGGTGTCGACTTGTGTTCCTACTTCCTACGCCAATCTCATTGAATGAGCTTTACCTTAGTGGTTGATATTCAATATTTTTGGCTACTAAACATTACATGTGGCTTGCATAAGCTTCAACTTTCTTTCAGGCATGTTTTAGGGGAGACGGAGAGAAAGAGAGAACCTACCTGCATACTTTCCAACAAAGGCAGACATGGCTAGAAAGCGGATGGATAGATAATGGTTACAGGACGAAAATGACGAAAACAAATTTGCACAAACACCGCTCTTTATAGATAACTTAGGTAGCTCATGGGGAATATACCAGCGAAGAATCCACACTCCAGACCCTTGTCAACACGTGTCATAAGATAAGCCCTCCGCAGATTATCAGCGTCGGATAAAGCAACGAGTGACGACTATCCTAGCCAGGTGGCACACATGTCTGTACGTAGAGCACTCTATCCTCAATTCTCGTGTACCCAAAAGCTCAACCCTCATGTCCACCAAATTTTTTCAAGTTAAATAACCAATGAGCTATTTCTTGTGGAGCTACGAACACTCGCTCTAAACCCACTAACACTCCACATACATCTGCTTTCTATTCTCTAAAAATGTATTGAGTCACAGTCACGTCACCTGATGCATGTGGTTATCTGCATGCATGCATACCACAACAATAACAAGATATACCAAGAAATATGATGTGTATAACAAAACATTTCTCATATATAAGAAAAATATTGTTTCTTTGATACAAGTATCATCATGGGGAGGCTGTCAGTGTCAACCAAGTTGGAGCCAGTCACTCCTCCATCCATGCATATAGAAGGTAAATGGGGGTTGAGGTATTCCTAATGTCTTTCTGCCAAACAACCCACCATCCAAAGCTCGGTAGGAGATGCAATAATGTCACAAACCCCAATATGTGACTCGACGTCTCAACATATAAAAATATCTGGTACATACTAATGCAAGTCAAAATCCCTTTAAAACTCAACTTGCAGAACTCCAGTATGTAAATCAAGTGACTTTCAAATCCTGCCTCACAACTCCGGCAAAGATCAGATCTGCAGCTCTCAATTGACTGTTATGACGAGGCCATCAAGAGTTCATCGTCATCTGTACCAAAATACCTATCACCGAATTCACCCATGCCAGGAATTACACGGAAATCATTGTTCAAACCCGTTTCAATCTCTGATGTTACAATCTTTATTCTCGGGAATCTTTTGCAGACCACATGTACTCCCTGAGGTGCCTGGTGAATAGAAGTAACAAGTATTTATGAAGACGAAAAGCAACATTTAAACACAAAAAAATGTCGAGGAGTTTTGTGAGGCAGCAATCACTTACAGATATAAGATTAAGAAATATGATGTTGGACTCTGGCACACCCTTGCGAATGAGTAAAGAAATCGCTTGAACAGCTGAATTGCCTGATGAAACACCAAAAATAAAGTAAAATTCAATAAATGAGAAGTTCCTAAGCCTAATTCCCTAACCAACTAGTCCAGTATAAGCTTCAGATATGATCTCACAAGCATAATATCGTGCGGTAAATGTAGAGGAAGGCCAAGACATAAGAAACTTAGAACACATTTTGAGTTTCCAAGGGAGTAATTCCTAGGGTACAATATTAGTACTCAACAATTCATGTAGAGACCTCAGGCCATGTTTTCTGATACAAGTAGAAAATTCAAGAGACATGAGACCAAGGCCATGAATAATGGTTAAGGAAGAGAAGATAGGCAGGATGGTGGAGCAGCACTGTGGAAAGTTTAATTTTCGTTGAGATATGAAAATACCTTCCTTACTTCTAGCAATCCCTATTCCAAGAAAGTGTCTTAATGCTCCAAGGTCTTTTACCCTAAATTCTAGCCTCAATTTTTGTTTAAGATCATTGATCT
>JAOTBA010000205.1:36323263-36334541 GCA_025629845.1 Erythroxylum squamatum
TACCCATGTGAATGACTAATTCTACTTTTGGATATTGTAGACAAATTGCTTAATGAAATATATGTTCCATGTTTTTTTAGATTCTGAATTTTTGGAAGTCTTGAATTATGAATTTTGAATTTTTTTCATAATTCTAAATTTTATAATATGTATATACGCCGTGTCCGTGTCCACCAAATTTTTTAAATTGGTGTGTCCCCGTGTCCGTGTCCGTGTCGTGTCCCGTGTCCGTGTCCGTGTCTGTGCTTCTTAGATTTGAAAGGATGTCCAAGGAAAATAATCCTTTTCAAAGAAATAAAGAGTTCAAGCTTGAAGCACGGAGGAACAAGAAGCAAAATGTTGTGGCAAGATCAAGTGCAGAGGCAGAATTGAAATCTATGGCGCTAAGAATTCGTAAGTTGTTATGGTTAAAGATTATCTTTGCTGACTTAATGATAAGGTGGAGCGGTCCAATGAGGTTGTTCTGTGATAGTAAATCAGTGATAAATATCACACATAATCAAGTGCAACTTGACCAGATAAAACATATTAAAAATTATAGGCACTTCAGTAAAGAAAAATTGGAATGTGGTTTAGTTTGTATGACCTATTCCAACTAGAAAACAGCTTGTAGATGTGCTTACAAAAGGGCCGAGTACCCAAATATTTCAAAGTATCCTTGGCAAGCTAGGAATACAGATCCATGTTCACCGACTTGAAGGAGAGTGTGAAAATAGGTGTCAACTTGTATATTAGCTGTACACCATTTCAGAAAAATCAATTTCTTGGTATTGAGTGTGGAATTGGAATACTAGGAGATTAATTCCTAGAGATTGTTTCGTATTTTTTATCCTTCTTTAAGGTTTATATAAGCGTATAATCCTATATCATTTGGGAATAAGACAATTAATTTTCCCTTTTATTTTGTCACAACAACTAGAGTGAAATATGTTTTTCCACAATTTCTTGAAATGCCATCAAACAAGCAAATTTGTTCAAGACTTTCAACAGAGACTCTCTTTTGCCACATACTTCAAGAAGCATCGTCCAATGAAGGAGCAGTGTTGGAAACTGTTGGATAATTATTTATCTTTATTTTTAGATAAGTCTATTAGCTTAGGCGATTGTCTTTTAGGAGATAAGATTATCTTCTAATAGATACGATAAGTTTATCTTATAAGCAAATCTGATAGTTAGTAGCATTACATTAGGAAATACTCTTGTATAAATTTCCTTGAATCAAAGGAATAAAGTTAAGTTTTCAAACCCTTTTCTAAAATCCTCTTGTTTCATGATATCAGAGCTACCGATTCTAGTAGCCTAAAATCTTTTTGGCTGGAGTTCAACAAACCCTTGACAAGTCTTCCACCACCCAAACCACCTCCCAAACACCTAGTTCCGTAACCCCTTCACCCCACTCCTCATCTCCTATTGATAATCTTTCGTTGCAAATCACGCAACATAAATTAAATGGAATGAATGTACGAAAATGATCTCAGTCAGTCATGCTAGTAATCAAAGGAAGAGGCAAGGCTAGATATCTAACCAGGGCAATTCCTCAACCACAGGAAACAACAGTCACTTATGGTGATTGGGATGCTGAGAATTCTATTGTTATGGCTTGGCTTATCAATTCAATGGCGCCAAAAATAAGGAGAACCTATCTATTCTACAGAACTGCAAGAGAAATTTGAGAAGCTATGCAAGAAATATATTCTGATTTGGAGAACACATCTCAATGTTTTAAAATCAGATCCAAAATCAGAAACACTCACTAAGGTAATATGTTTGTTACTGAGTATTATAACTTACTCACTGAATTATGGCAGGAGATGGATCTGTTTTATGCAATAAATTGGGACTGTCATGCTGATGTCGAGAATATGGAAAATTGTTGTTGAAGGAGAGAGTTTTTGATTTCTTGCAGGGACTTAATGTTGAACTTGATGAAGTACGAGGAAGACTTCTTGGTTTAAAGCCATTGCCCTCAATTCAAGAAACGTTTGCTGAGGTTCATAGGGAAGAGAGTAGAAAGAAGGTCATGCTTACCTCTCCCATTTCTGAACAAATCTCTCAAGGTTCAACTTTGGTGGCAAACTCTCGGAAGGGGTCTACTCAACAACCCTAAGAGCAAGAAACCAAGAACAAGCAGTGGTGTGACCACTGTGATAAGCCTTACCACACCCGTGAGGCCTGCTGACACTTACATGGGAAACCACCAAATTGGAAGCCTAAAAGCCAAAGGGGTCAACAAAAAGTGAAGCGGCACAAGTAGCAAAATCTAATATCAGCAAATCCACTGGGCTAAATTTGTCTTCCCAATAGATTGAATTGCTTCACCAACTCTTGAATCAAACAAAGATCACAACTGAATCAGATTCACAAGACCAACAGACTCCTACCGCAGCACTAGTGCATCAAGGTAACTTGTGTCAATCATTATTATCAAAGTCTCTAGGTCATGATTTCTAGATTGTGGACACGGTTGCATTAGACCACATGACTGGGTTTTTGAATGTCCTTGAGAAATATGAGCCATGTGAATAGAAAGTTAATGTCTAGGTCGCAGATGGAAAGGTGTCACCAGCTATTGGTCAAGGGAGAGTTTGTTTGTCAAATCTGACATTAAATACTGTTCTCTATGTGCCTAAGTTAACTTATAATCTATTATTTGTCAGTCAATTAACCAAGGACATGGACTGTATTTTGATTTTTTTTTCCTTATTGTGAATTTTAGGAGCGGTGTTCGGGGAAGATGATTGGCAGCGATGAGGAGAAAGATGGACTTTACTACTCAAGAAAGAGTACTCCTACTGATGGTTTGGGACTCATCAAAGGAACCGAAGGTTGGTTGAACTCCATCCATGATGTGGCTGGAAAAATTAGGCTACCAGAATCGGTAGCTCTGATACCATGAAATAAGAGGGTATAGAAAATATCAGAAGAAAACTCACTTTATTTCTCTGATTATATGCAATTTATACATGAGTATAATCTATTCTAATACTACTAAACTACTGGATTTTTAGTATATACTAACTTATCCTATCTGTAGTATATCTTATCTTATCTACTAGAAGATAAACTTATCTCCTAGAAGATAATCTCCTAAGCTAACTAAACTTATCTAAGATAATTATCCAACATGAATAATAAAAGATAAAACAGCTTGTATCAATAAAATATCAAAACCTGTCCCGAGAATAGGATCCAACAATAAAACATGTCTGTCTGAGATGTCTTGTGGCAGTTTTTCATAGATGAGCTGTCAGACATTGAAACATGAAGAGAATAGTTAAAACTAGAGAATAGACATTTCTCCAAAGTGGAATAGACAACCCATACGAAGGACAAAGGAAGCCTCCTTTCTCTTTTTGGTTCCTTAGACTACAACTTGGGAAAAAAGAGTGTACAAACCTGTTGACCATTATCACCTTCCCTATGAATTAGAATCTTCCCAATCTTGATGCCTTTACAGCATGCCCGCAAAGCATTCTCCATACTCTCACCACTGAGAAGATAAGAGTTCAAAAATTCATTAACTGGCTTATTGGGAAGGCTTCATAGTTGTAGAAGATTAGAAGATTAAAACAGATGGCAAATAGCAGGGCTGTATCTTCAAATTCAGATCTTCCACTATCTAAGCTGAAGCTAAACAAGCATGTTCTCATCAGCACGCCCACTGAAATATAATTATTTTATTTGAACATCAACAATTAATTTCTAAAAAGATATTAAGAAAAAGTAAAGAAGTTGGTCACAAAATTCTCTGCTTTAGCATCTTAAGGGAAACTTCATTTTCACCGTAGTTGGTCCTATGCTACAGGATAAGTTGCAAAATAAAGCAACATGCTATCATCACAAAGTTTATGGTCTGCCAGTGATAGGACCAAGATGGGAAATGCACGCTGTAAAATAAACATTAATATGCCTGAATTAAAAAAAACACATGTTGCAAGATGTTAGACCATGTAAGTACCTTCGAATAACGGAGACACCACATAATCTCTTACAGAAATCCACACCCGTGTAGACAGAGCCTTCATTACAAACAATACATCGCAAATACATGAACAAACAGAACTAATGCAAAAATGAAAACGGAAATAAAAACTACAGGAAACCAATGTAAACATATTAACTCAACACTACGACAATTGTCAGTTACTGTTAACTCAAAGAAGTAACCAAAATCAGGGTACCAGATGATATTATCTTACCGGTGGGAGTGATCACCTGCTTTTCTGTGAACGGTAGATGTCCCAAACCATGTTCAACAACCTAGGAATAGCAAAAGGCATTATGAGTCATAAACAGCATAAAGAAATGCTGTTGGATTCCAGTATCATGCAAAGAAACTAAGAAGAAACTCGCTGTTATCAAGAGAAGAAAGAAGTGTTTATGAACCCACCAAACGGATCAACCGATCAGAATAGAAAACAAAGTCATGTTTCATCGTTTGAGAATCACGTATGAGGGTATGCATACCACGTATCTGCGATAAAGAAATGAAAGTTATAGGATAAAACTTAGCAAAACATCCAGACAGATAAAGAAATAGCAGCTAGCATATATTTTTCAAGAACAGGTAAAACAGATAATTTCTGTTAGGCTAGGTGGATTAGTAATTATAGAGCCAAACCTGAAAAGTTGATTGAATCACATATAAATTAGGGTATATTTTACACAGGTCATGCTGGCCAAGTTTTGTGCGGATATGCTGAACAATCAAATCAACAGCTACATGATTATCTCCTCCACGAGGGATGATGATATCTGCATACTTCTTCGTTGGTAGTATGAAGTCATCAAAAGCTGGCTTCACAAATTTTGAGTACTGCAGAAGAAAACTAAGTCAACTTATAAATAAGGCGGGGAAAAAAAACTACAACAGCACAGACATAAAGCCCGGAGGCTCTATGACATATCTTATTGGTTTACTTAATTAGACATTATGCATACCAATGTTTCAACTAAATTGAATGAAAGGACATTAACCTGATCAAGTACTGCACCAATCTCTCTACCCTTTTCAACAGTATCGCGCCTTATTCTCCTTGCCAGACGTACATCAGCATCTGCACTGAAGATTGAACCAACATAAAATAACTGCCTATCTTGGTGAGACAGTGTAGTAACAATCAAAACTTGCATTATTTAGTTCAGAATGGATACAAGAAATCATTCGAGTAGAAAAAATAAAGGAAGAAATAAACATCCCAAAGAAGCAAAACTACATAAACAAGTAATCCTGGCATTAAAGGTTGTGATGCTGAAGTCCTGCGGATATAAGCATTTGATCAGGAAAATAAATCACCTTAGGACCTTAACACAACCTGAGACACTAAAACAGGCAAGTTGCTATTATGAGGTTCAACAATCATGTTAGAAAGTGACGTGATAAGTTTCATATCTTCACAGAATTGTTATCATCCACACAAGTGCTATCACTTCATATCCAAGTTAACAGAATGCTTGAAATCCCACTTCATAGTCAATGGTACATAATACAACAGTAACTTTCATTTAGGTTACTGTCAATGGGAACAATCCTGCGGCTCAAAAAATGTAAAGTTTACAGGTATATTTAGGACCAAAATTGGATAAGTTAAACAGGAAAAAAAAACCAATTAACCTGTATCTACAAATATCTTCATGTTCATCAATTCTCGAACGCGAGGATCATGGAAAATGAGTATGCCTTCTAAAATGATCACATCAGAAGGATTGACCTGCATATTTTTACATCAATAATAACCATACCTGTATTCCACGTAAGGGACAAGAGTGTAGAAGAAATTACTGTATGAAGATATAATGGTAGAGAAACTCAACATAGTTACAAAAAGATTATTTTGTGTGGATTCAGTGATCAGAGTATTCAGCAAAAGAGAAGGGACGATCCTACCCTTGCTTTAGAAAGAGACTACACCTTTCATGATTAACAAAAAGGGTGAATGTCAGTAATCATATTTTTTATTTTTACCATGTCCAATCTGTTACAGAAGATTCACTTCATCACTTCTGTCTTAGTAGTTCACTGTGTATCAATTGACAATATCATCAAGGCGACAGAACACAAGCAACTAATGACTACAAAATTCACATTTTATCCCAGCCTTGAAGCCCCTTAATAATCTGATTGCATGGTACATGTTATATAAATGATTGTGCAAGCAAATTCCTGCTGGATTGTATAATAAACAAAGCATAGCATTTAACAGAAGGCAATATCAACCATCAGTTAGATAAGATTCTACAGATTCACTAATAACTTGATTTACATTGCAAATATCAAGTAGAAAAGTTGCAGTTGAATGGAACTGACCGACACTTCCAATTTGAGATAAAAGTCTTCATACAAATAGGCATAACATTCGCAAAAATCACATATCTCCAAAAAGTCCGTTGATAACAGCACATATTCTTCCATAAACGCTAAATTATAAGTCTGTATGAGAAGGCTTGTATAAACTAAAGAGTTTTGTAAACACAAGAAAACAGTACCCTTCTTGCAGGAAAAACATTAATTTTGTAACTCTTAAAGTCATAGTACGGGATATCCACTGCTTGCCCATGTCTCAAATGCTCCATAGCACATAGTAGTTGCTCAGTGTCAAATGCATCTGACAGTAAGAGAATATTATATTAAAGAAAAGGAGCACCATAATGTCAACCTGAAAGAAAATAATTACAACCACCAACTCATAATACATTACTTTGCTATTTTGTTTATCTGCCTTCAACTCAGTTGACAAGTAAATTACAAATGCCCATGACATGATTCACAAAAAATAATGGAGAAAGTAACTAAGTAAGACATAAGATCTGGGAATTAGCACTACATTGAACGTTATGTAAATAGACAATCAAGTGCATGGTCTTGGTTATTAAGATTATTTTAACTAGCAGGTGCTTACTACTAAAAAATTGTTCTCTTAAGAATGAAATTGAGTTAGAGAAGAGTAGGCTTATTTCAGTATATGGAACTGTTAACTCATCATCATTTCTAACATCCTTCACAAGTAAATTCTACTAACCAGGATGATCGAAGTTATACTCATGAACTCGAGTAAGTTCCTCTTCAGTCAGGTTGTGATAAAAGGAATCCTGCATGGCATTCCATGTCAAATATTCATTTAACCGGATTTAAGGATCACGAGATATACAAACCATCATATGTACTGATAAGCATGTGGGGGAAATAAAAGGTCGAAATCCGAGTTAAATTCTTAGTCAACCTCATTAGACCTTTTCCAAGCTGGAAACATGTAACTACAAAAATACTTCAGAAGGAGCTTCCCAGCGGAAGATAAAAGTGACTTTTCAGTTAATTTTGATTTCTCCTCATCACTTTTAGCCAGTTAAAGATAAAAAAGCCTATCATCAAGACATGTTTCAGTGCAATCACTAATTAAGTGTCCCATCCCAGAATGCAGTTAAAGACTAAAATCATTACCTGGTTAACAAGTACAACACGTTGATCATGAAGCTGCTGAATAATTAGATCACAGACTGTAGTTTTCCCAGAAGCCGCTCCCCCGGCAACTCCTACATCCAAATATATTAGATGTGACACATTTTGAAACAATGAAGTGTGATAAATAATTGAGTCTAGAATGGCTCGAGAAAAAAAAAAAGAAAATGCAAATACGTATTCCACACTAATGGTCTTGTTCATATATTCTTATGGATACAAAATATAATTGTAGTCTTTTCTCCTGATTCCTGGCCAGTATTATCAATCTTTCTCACTCCCCTGCAAAGAAGGAAAGGAAAAAAGAGAAGCTACAAAAGATATATAGCAGGTTAGATTAATACCTATATCTATAGAAGAGGTTTACATAACAGTCAAAACAAAGGGTCTATATCTTTCTCATTGTGGATAGGGTTCGGAAGAACCAGGCGAAGCAATGCTAGCCTGAAAATGGATTACATTGGAAACTCACCAATGACAAAAGGCTGTTTGTACATCTTTTCATCTGTGGAGGTTGTTGGATGCCCGTTCTCAATATTTCTAGACTCCAAGCCATCCATGTGAAACCCAGAAAAATGGACGCCTGAAGAGGCCTCTATCATGTCAACAACTGATTTAGATTTAGAATCCATCTGCAGTTACCTACAAAAGCCGACAACAGAAAAGAAGAGCCCGCGTGAATACAAAACATTAACTGGACAACAAATAACAAAAGCTTTCCGTGCGTCTCACATCTGCTTGACCTTACACATCATTTCACTTCTCACAGGCATATGCCAACAATAGAGTTCCTTCAAGGAATGAAAGAATACGGTTCATTGGATAAAGCTGATGTCTTACATTTGCAATCATGAGAGAAATATCACACCAAAAACAAATTACCAATCATTGCATCAACCCATATAGTGCAAAAGCAATGTTAAAGATCCGTGGTTATCAAAAATTCGAATCCAAACATCCATCCAATACTCCCTGAAACGTAAGCCTCGTGATGTTTACTACTTCGCTTCACCACATAAACATCATTGTTCCTAACCAACCCGATCATGACACAATCAGAATCAAGAGAAAATTGCATAAAATCATTCCAAAGATTCCAATGTAACTTCCTTCACCCTCTAGCATTCTCAACTCCACCACTTTATTATTACCATGATCGAATTACATGTACCATACAGAGGAATCCAACAACTTAAAACGAGATAATGCAGTGAAGCTCCTAACAATTGATCAGAGCCACGATCAAATTGCTTATCCAAATTGGGATCAGACTCTAAACAAAGTCTAATGCCCAACTCAAATTGGAAAAGTTGCAATCTTTATTCACCAAAACAGTAAATTTCAGATTCAATCCACAGTAAAACTATTGTGTCCTCGCAAATGAATGAATGCAGATCATATCTAAGTACCTGATAGTCAACTCGAATCAGAGATCAATAAAGAGACAAGAGAGAGATAAAATTATCGCAAGGGGGAGGCGGGGTGTAAAGGATTAGTTTATATATAATCTGATTTATTGGACAGACTAAAGTAGGTCAAGAGGGTAGCTCTGTTTTGGCAGCCCAAAAGCAAATTACAGAGAGACAGAGAGAACAGGAGAATACAGTGACAGGATTTCTAGCATAAAAGGGGTGGGGTGTAACTGGTAAATTGAGAGGTGGGTTTTTTCTTCCCTTTTTTTTTTGGGTTACACACTTACATATCTACAAGTTCTGCGAGAAAGTTTGGGTTTTTGGTCAATAATAATATAAATATGTATGTCTGTATGTATACTGTATACAAAATGAGACTGTGGATATATGTTTGAAATGTAATTTGGATTGATGGGATGCTTTATTTCTTAAATCTCTTTCTTTGGAATTTTGTTTTCAGTTGATTGCATAGCTCCTGTGGAAGTTTTTTGTTTTCTCTTGCTTATTTCTTCTCCATCATCATCATCTTCTGCTTCTTCTTCTTCTTGGCCTTTAAACTATTGCTAACTCCGTCATCCAACAGAGTTCGTGTGAGAGACACGTCTTACATGAGTCAGATTGGGATTGAGGATCCGCGTAAGCACCTAATCGGATGTGGGGTCCAGGTTTTTGTTTGTTTTTAATTTGTACGAATAACAGATATCTACGCTCAGATTCTGATGTTTTTGTTGTTAATGGGACGAAGGGGAATAGTTTAATCTGGACTTTTCGTCTAATGACAATTGTTTAAGTCTTCCAAAGTCTTCCACTATACTTTAAAGTTGTGCTTTATCAGAATAAAAAATAAACATAATCTATGGTTTAATCCCTTGGCTAATGTTGTGATTATTTGTTCGAAGTTATGTTTTGTTTCTTAGTGAGGTAAGCAACAGATAACCTTTCTTTATAGCATTAATACAATACATAAATGGTTCCTTGTTTTACAGTTTCTTCACTGCCAAATTCAGGGACACGGGATCACGTTTGTTTAATCTGTCGCTGGTTTATTTATTTTTAACCACATATTTATACGAGTCTCGTAACAACATATTTATGTGAGTCTCGAATTTATCTAATATGTAACTATTATCAGTGATAAAAATATAACTACAGTAATATTAACAATTAAATAAGTTTTTATTTTTACTTGAAATAAAAACATAAACTAAAAAGATTCTTCTTATCTATTGGTGGTAAGGATTAAAAGAAGAGACTTCTTGAGCGAGCGATAGCGACTATAGCAAGTGTTAGCGATAGCAGGATGAGACGGCGACGGCGAGTGATCATCCACAACTGGTGTGGTGACAAAGGGAGATGTCCTCTCCTTCTTGAGACCCAAGTTCAGCTCCAGATTTGACGAATCCAAAATTGAAGCAAGCGTCCAAATTTGAAGAAAGAAGCAAGCGGTAACACCCACGAGAGATTCGGTAACCTTGCTAAGACCTAGATCTATATGCTAAGACCCACGCGAGCTCCATGGTTGTGTCCATTGAGTTGGGTTCACCATCCCTTTCACAAGCAAACTTTCCCGCTCTCTTGACTCCCAAAGTGAGGGTGCTTGGCGGAACAAATTACGCACTAATCATCACAAGGGGTACCCTAAAATATTATCAAAATGTGTTGAAGGATGACATATTAATGCCTACGATTGAGCTTTTAAAGGTTGGGACACAAGCTTAGTTGTTGACTTTAGTTGGGTTTTTCTGGTTCAAACGACCAGCCTTCCCAGCAGTGAGGCTTAGGCTATGGCTAGATGGGCCAAAAAAGGGCTGCAAAAAGTGATGTTGCGTGAAAATGGTACGTTATTATTCAAATTTTCTAATGATTCTTACTTGAACGAGAATGTGGAATATGGCCCATGGCATTTCGGCAACCAACCATTATTTATACGGAAGTGGCAGCCAGAAAAAGGGATAGATCGAGGCAGTTTGATATTCTCCCCTTATGGGTTTAGTGTCACGACTTACCGTTGGAGTTTTGGACGGTAGAGGGTTTAAGCTACTTGGCTAGTTCATTGGGGAAGTCGGTGTGTATGGACACACAAACCATCTCCATGGAAAGGATCTACTACGCGAAACTCTTTATTGAAATACCGAAGGATGCTCCACTACCAGATTACCTTCCTGTTATTCGGCTAGGAGATAGTGGAGAGTTGGAGAAAGTTGAAATCCAAATCAACTATCCATGGAACCCTAGCAACTCTGCTAGGAAATGGGTTCCTACGAGTAGAATCTTTCAATCAGGATGGCATGCAACATCCCACTACCATAGAATATATACCCGAACATCTAAGGACATTCAAGTACATAACCTATGATAATGGTATGTTAGAGCAAAAACAAATCCAACTTACACATGGCATCAACTAACA
>JAOTBA010000205.1:36345418-36367313 GCA_025629845.1 Erythroxylum squamatum
CCCCAATTTCCAAAATTGGCCTAAACCAATTTATCCAAATTCAATACCATAAATCACAATTTCTTCAAAATTGATTTAAGAAATCTCAAATTCATCATTAATCCAAGCTATCTAAAGCAAAAATTCCAAAAACCCCCAACTTTCAAACTTTGACATAAACCCCAAATTCATTAATATCCAAAATTAACCATCATCAAAGCATAAACACTTCAATTAACCATAGATAAACTCAATCCATATCCTTTTCCATGATTCTAAACCAAAAGTTTAAGAAAAACTCAAAGTTGGAAATTTTCTCTTACCTCTTTCTCTCTCTACTTTCGGATTTCTTAAGCTCCAATGGTAGCTTTCATCTTCTTTCATGCTTTCCCACTTGAATCTATGAAAAACTCATGTTGGAAGCCATAAAAACCGAACCTTAAAGCCATCTCTTCTTTCTTCTTCTTCTTCTTCTTCTTCGGCTCTCCTTCTTCTCTCCCTCTCTACGATTCTTTCTTTCTTATTCTGATTTCTCTAAGTCCACGACTTCTCTTCTTTTATTTCCTTATTATCGTGTTTCCTTGCTCCAAAACGGCAGCACACTTCAACCATTCACTTAAGGACAGCCAAATGACCTATACGTCCATCCACTTTAGCCTATTTCCAAAAATGCCCTTCAAAAACTGATACTTTGCCCCCAAATTTCAATCAGGTAAATGAAGGAATTTGACAAAACTTTCTTCTAGAAAAATGTTCCTCTCAATCATACGAATCCAACGCCACTGACCGCGCTCAAATCGGATCAGCAATGAAGAAGTTATGGCCGAAACACTTTCAGGCCAAAACAACCTCGGGACTGCACACTACACCGAGCTTCACTCCAAAATCTGAACGTCTTAGAGGCTCGATCTCGATCAGACTTCTTCATCAAAGTTGTAGCCCCAAGACTCTAGTTTAATTTGCAACTTGCATCACCTTATTCCGAGCTCTACAGCTCCTGATATCCTCAAAATACCGATCTATGCTCAGACTTTTCCAACCGGTCAGCTCACTTTGATCTGATCGATCTCTCTCAATTTAAGTCAAAACTGATCAATATGGCATGGAATGATAGAAAAATATCTTAGGAATCCAACACTTTAAAAATCGGGTCGATCGGATGTCAGACGAAGAAGTTATGCTCAAAATAGTGGAAGGAGGTCGAATCAGGAAAATGACCGAGCAGAAATTGCCGAGCGGCAATGGCCGAACGGAAATGGCCGAGCGGGCGAGGCCGAGCAGAAATGGCCGAGCGGCAATGGCCAAACGAAAATGGCAGAGCGGGCGAGGCCGAACGACAGAGGCCGAGCGGCAATGGCCGAACGAAAATGGCCGAACGACTTGGCCGAACGACTTGGCTGAACGACAGATGGCCGAACGACTTGGCCGAATGACCGAACGATAGATGGCCGAACGACTTGGCCGAACGACAGATGGCCGAACGACTTGGCCGAACGACCTAACGATAGATGGCCGAACGACTTGGCCGAACGACAGATGGCCGAACGACTTGGCCGAACGACCAAAACCGAGCTCCAAACTTCTAATGCTCATATCTTTTAACTCGGAACTACAAATTTGACAAAATTTGTGTCTATTTCATAGAGAAAAGACTGATCTACAATTTTCATGAACAAATCACAAACCAATTCAGCCTCTAGCTAAGTCAAATCATCGATCGAAGTTTCTGCCCTGATTAACAAACACCTAAACAACATCCAAACTTCAAATTATCATAACTTCTAGCCCCGATATCGAAAAATTACAAACTTTATATCGACATAAAGCTCTCAACATAATCTACAAGTTTCATGCAGATCATTTTATCAAATTTTGCCTAAATCAAAAGTCAACTATTCATCCCCAAAAAGTCAAACTTTCCTAATTCTTCAAAATTTAACACTTCCATTTCAATCATCTAAATCATCCCATTCATTTAAACTTTCATGAATTCATACAGACCTACACAATTATCAAAATCATCAAAACCAATCCATTCTTCTTCTCTTTATCAAACATAAGCAAAACTTAAGGAAAACCCAATGTCTTTCATTTCATCAAATGCTCATAGATTCATTTATACTTTTCATTTATTCCTAGAAATCATACTATATTTCCTCATTTAATATCATTTTATATTTTCTAATTTCCAAAGAAAGTTTGGGGTCCAACAATGCAACATAAAACAAAGACATCGTGAACATAAATTTACGAATTTCGAAGTTCAAATCCATCAGACTCTTTGGCCAAATATAGCAAATTCATTAAAAGTAACATCATTACTAATCATAAATCTTGGAGCTCTATCATTATTCATACACCGTAATCTATACCCTTTTAGTCCAACATTATTCATAAGCATAAGAAGTATCATACCAAATCTCTTGAGGAGTCTTAAAATTTACTGCACTTAATGGAGATATATTCACCAAATAAGTAACAATGTTAATAACTTTAACCCAAAATTGATTTGGAAGACCAACATTTAACCACTATAGGAGTATTTAGTTTATCCATTTTATACTATATTTTATTGTGGCAGATGACATACAGTGCAGTGCCTTACTATACGTTCCTTCTTATAAAACTCATGTCTATTGCAATTTTTCAAGTCATTTTTCCTTCTAAATGTCTTGACTTATCTTCTAGTACGTTTTCAAACATTGTCTTCCACTTCTTAAACTTTTCAAATACTTCATCCTTTAAATTCATAAAATGCAATCTGTACTTTTCTTAAGTAATCATCAATGAATATGAGAAAATAACTGCATCCTTTGAGGGATTGAACATGAGCTGCACCTCATAAATTTGAGTGAATATAATTAAGAATACAACTCTTAACAATGTCCATCTTGGGTAAAGTAGTCTTTTCTTTTTCTTAATAGACCTCATAAATTTGAGTGAATATAATTAAGAATACAACTCTTAAGAATGTCCATCTTGGGTAAAGTAGTCTTTTCTTTTTCTTAATAGATGTACAAATCTTATAATTCTTATTTTGTTGCTATAGCCTTGTATTAAGGTTATAATGTTAAAGCCAAAACTTGCTCTTCACTCCAATATTATTGCCTTGAATTGATGTTATAACACTAAAATTGAATTTGTCAATTTTTTTCTTTAGTGATGTTATAGCTTCAAATTCATGCTATAACATCAAAGTTCTATCTTGCTCTTTGTTTCCAAAGCTGCAACGTCGTATTTATGCTATAGCATCAAAGAGAAAATTTGTGTAAAACTTGCACCCATTTTCCAAAAGTCCACCCCCCCTCCCTCATATTTTTAACCTCATCCCTGCACTAAAACAACATAATTAAGCTAGAGGAATGCAAAACAAAAACACTTTTAAGCTTAAAGATCAGGTAAACAATATTTCATACAAATATCACTCCCCCACATTTAGTCAGTTGCTAGTCATTGACAAATGCTAACTAAGAAAGAAAAAAAATCCAAAACAAGCAAGTTATCCAATTTATATTAATGGAATGTTGAAAAAAAGAATGTGTCATGCTTTTCTTAAGGGATAATCAATCCTAAAGTGCTCAACCTTTTAGGATTTTATCAATTCAGTAAAATTTTTAATTAAGTGACCAATCTTTTAAAACCTTAACAATTCAGTTTAAAACGTTAGTTTTTGCTAATATGGCTAATAGATGGACATCCATATTGCATTTAGTAGAAATGCTACATCATTACAAATAACCTTTTGAAATAAATTATTAAGGTTTTAAAAGGTTAGTCAGTTGAAAACTTTAAAAGCTTAGGTACTAAATTGAAAAAAATTTAAATGGTTAGACACTTTTGAATATGTTATCCCTTTTTTATATAATTGAAAATTTTATGTAGGAAAAGTTATGTCTTTGTTCCAATGAGTAGAGATTCACTTCCCAGTGTTTCCCTCCTTAAATGGCTCATATGAACAATGAAATCATTTCACTTTACTTTGTAATTTTAACTATAAGCTTGAAAGAAAGCCTAATCTCCCTTATTAGGTATCTCACATAACCCTTGGACACAATGGTGTTTCTTTTGGTTATAACAGGGTTTGGTTTGATATAAAGGGCATCTGTTGGAGGCCTTTCAAATGGAGTTTAGGCTGCTAGTAAAGTATAAATTCATGACCCAACATAGCTAGACTATGTACTAAAACTACCCTTACTCCATTCTCTTAACTATAATTGTTGCACAACATACATGGATTCTTGATTTTCTTCTTAGCTCTTGAGATTTGTAATAAATAAACATACACCTTATTCTTTTCTTTTCTTTTCTTTTCTTCTTCCTTTTTTTGAATGGATTTTTACTAAATTTCATATTTTTCATTTTTCATTTTTAATTAGTGTTTCAACATAAACATTTCTTCTTATGATCCAAGTTTTAATTACAAATTCATATGAAGTAGGCATGCTTCCTGTCACTCCTCCCTTCTAACTCTTGACTTATTACAACACTCTCTAACCTATGTCTAACACTGTAATTTTTCACCCCCTACATTTAAATTATTGTGTCACTCTCCCTAATTTTTCTCTTTAGCTTTTTTTTTCTTTTTCCCTTGCCCTTTTTACTTTGCTTGGTTAAAGTTTAAATATGGGTAGCATATGAAAGTGGTAAAGGGTTTTAGTGTAGGATTCATGAAAAGAACAAGCTATAAGCTCATAGTGGTTTGTCTAAGGGAAAAATTAACATAAGGCTAACTATTTGGAAGTGAAGTTTTCACCTAAATTGCCATTGTGTTCCTCAGGCCATATATGATAATTGTATTTTTTTTAAATATCTTCAGGCAATTTCTAGATCCATCACAATGCAAAGCTCACAAAAAAGAAATTATTAAAAGTAATAACTTATTGATAATTAGGCCTAAAAATTGGTTACCAAATTTAAGTTATACCCATTACAACAAAAGCACACTTTAATTACTTGAAAAAATTTAACAGTATTAAGTAAATAAGGTATTCTTTCTCCACAAATCAATAATCATTATTTTGAGTCCCTAAATGCACAACAAGAAATGAAAAGAAATTAACCATTAAAAATATGATTCTTCCATGATCCTAAGGGTAAACATTCCACATATCGCACCCAAAGAAAATCACAGGCACATATACAACTAAATTCTCCTACTTGCACCTGAAGAAAATATCTTGATGTCATTTTCAACCACGAGCAACTGCCATATTTCATCTTTTATACATCAAACTTGATATAAGTCTTTTACTTTCTATTCCCTAGCTCTATCTTACTACCCCTAAGCCCTTCATAAATACCCAAGATCTATTTAGTTGCATTCATTATAAGAGTTGCTACTCTCCCACACTTGATCAACATCTCCTTCCAATATCCATAATCAATAATCTGTGGAGTTGGAGTTGACCTTTCGAGAAAGTAATTAATTTGAGTTTTGGTAGTTTTGCTCTTAAAAGTCTCTATATGCTCTGTGTTTTTCTTGAAAAATGAGTTAGCTATCCAACTTAAACACTACCGCAAAATCCAACAAAGCAGTTTCACTATCATTCTTATCACCGTACCCAAAAATCCTATGAGTCTATGAATATCCGTCTGAGGTTAACCCTATATAATTATTAAAATCTCCTCCTAAAATAACTCTTTCGTTAGGAGGGATTAACTAAATCACCTCATCTAGTTCTTTCCAAAATTAAGAGAAAAAAACGAACAATATAAAAAAATAGAATCTAAAAAATAATAAATAATAAAGAGAACAACGAGAAGAGAGAATATAAAAAAAAAAGAAACAGATTTTATGTTAATCAATAACTCTTCAATATATGTTTTATATCACTCTTATAACTAATCACATTTAAATACCTATTATACTTATTTTATATGCATCACATACAGCCTTATTCATTTGGATTCAAGTATTCTACACATGCATCACAAGTAAAATTTATCAAAAATGAGTTTCGTGATAGTAATGTTGGCACTGATCCTCATAGTTATATACTATTTTCGTTTCTTAAAAGACTGCATTTGTCAACATAATCAGCCACAACAACCATTATTGTTGTTGCAGTATAGACGTCTGTGCTAAATTTGTTGCAGTATAGACGTCGTTACTAACAAACATTTCACTTGACATTTTTTGACAAGCTAAAAATGGTTACTAGTGTATGGTGATAACTAAATTTAGCCAAACAACTGACACGTCTTTTAACTCAAAACTGATGGACGATAACAACATTAGAAGTTGCAGGAAAATATCCATTCTATTCAATTCCTCTTTGACGGCCTCAGTTTAATTGTTTTTCTACCAGAAGTTATTTTTTGTGCCATTTTCTTAACATCATATCTTGATATTGGATTTTTTTAACCCAGTTTTGCATCTATGTGACATGAATCTCCCACAAAATCCGTTCTGGTGCTTGGAAAATGCGTTCAGATTATCTTAGTTTTCTGAACAGTGATAGGTTTCTGGCTCAACCATAGAGAATTCAATTGGCTTCAACTTGTGACATTCGCTTGGGATATAGGCTTTCAAGAAGGGGTAATGAACAATTCTCTACATGCTTCTGAAACACAAGATTCTATTGGAATTTCGTATATCTTGTGACAAATATAAAATACGTTTTCCTTAGTTGAATTTCATCTTTCCAGGTTATGGGGCTTCATTTGTTCAGCAATTTGGAAAGCGTGAAGGCTGTCTCAACATCAAAATTGCAAGCTCATTCAGGTTTTTCACTCATAAAAGGCCCTGACATTGGTAAACCATCTCCCTGAACCGGAGCCGTTCTTCATTCTGAAATCCTCAATGGCTGAGAAACAACCTGAGGATCATTCAACAAATAAATTGCCTCAGAGCTCTGTGACCTCTGTGTATGAAGTTGAGGTTGCGGACTTGAGCCGAAGCGTAACAGTCACATGGAGCAAAAACCTTATGAATTATTCCCTTGTCATCAGTGTAGAAAACGTTTCTGATGAAAACCATTATACTTGCAAGATCGAATTAAAGACTTGGCAGTTCTGGGGGAAAAAGGGACTAAAATCCTTCGATGTAGATGGGAAACGAGTAGATATTTACTGGGATTTTCGACAAGCCAAATTCACAAACAACCCTGAGCCCTCCTCAGATTATTACGTTGCTATGGTTTATGGAGATGAGGTAGTTTTAGTACTAGGCGATTTGAAGAAAGATGCTTTTAAGAGAACCAAGAAGAGACCATCTTTGGTGGAACCTATATTGTTATGCAAAAAAGAAAATGTATTTGGTAAGAAACTGTTCTGCACCAAAACAATGCTATGCAGCGGTGATAGAGAACATGATGTGGTCATTGAAATCTCTTCATCTGGGTTTGGAGATCCTGAAATGTGGATAAGCATCGATGGTTTCGAGGTAATTCACGTCATGAACTTGAATTGGAGGTTTAGAGGGAATGAGAGTGTGACCACTGTCAACAACGTCCTAGTACAAATTTTCTGGGATGTACACGACTGGCTATTCAGTGACACAGGCACAGGCTCTGGCTTGTTCATTCTTCAACCCGGTGCCCTGGAATGCAGGTCTGATAGTGTTCGAGACGGTAGAAATAGCAACAGCAACAGTGGCCGGAGTCACGATTCAGCACCGGAGCTGGCAACAACCGCAGATCAGTTCTTCCACATTATATATGCTTGGAAATTTGAGTAAAAGACATGGGCATTTTGAGTTATTAGTCCTCTTAATCCATTGATGTCCAATTGCTTGATAATTGTAGGTGTGCTTAGTTGAAGCCAAGTCATTCCTTGGTAGTAAGTAGATCATGATTAGTCCTTCCAACAGTTGATGTGTCCTGACAAAGAAATATCATCACCAGGCTTTTGAACTATAATTCAAAGATTGCAAGTTTTATATCCTCACCGCTTCTTTGTGTTGGTTTTTCCTACCATTGTCATGTACAAGACTTGTTCTTTTTCAGTTTTCTTACCATTAGTCTACATGCTTATTGGGAGAAAACACAAAAATTGCAACTATGCATGACTTTTATGAAATATGATTGAATTGAAAAGCAAAGCTAATAGTGAGTCAGTAAGCTTTGATTCAACCATTTAAAAAAATAAAAAATGAGGTAAAATGATGGACCTCTTTTGGTTTTATTTACTTTAAAAAATACTTTCAATATTTTAAGAAATGAAATTTAACAATATATACAAATAAGTTCTACAATTTTATTGCAAATACATGTGCAGAACAAACTCATTTGCGAAGGTTGTCACCAAACATAGAAAGAATGCATATTTTCAGATACATCATTTTGTTTCCATCAGGCATTCCCTTCTTTGAGGTAGGGTTAAGTTTGCTTGGAACATAGCTAACTTCCAATTTCATATATTCACATTTCTGTCAAAAGCACTAATTCTCTTTAATGCCTTTTCTTTCTTGAATCTACTGCCCTTTAAGAAGCAATTATTGATGGCCACTTCTATATTAAATTTATAAACAAGATAACATTTTTTTAATTCCTATGCATTTGTACAAAGTCCAATAAGATGCAATATTTTCTTCCAGATGAGTTTATTATTTTAAGATCATTCCATTTGGTTGAAGGTGAGACAACAATTAATTTAATTATTTTAAGAATAACCTTTTTTGTTTTATAAGTTATGATTTCTCACAAATACAAAATAGTATCTTTCTCTCACCACTTTACTTAAACACTAGGATACCATAATTTTCCTTCTAGTCTCTACCTTTAAAAGGAGCCAATGAGTTACCTACCAACTTAAAATGGATACTTTCTGAAGACAGAGTTCCAAAGCTAATTATTAAGTATAGTAGGTAGGGATGTGCATAGAGAGATGTATCCATTAGCATTGGTCATTATGGAGGAAGAGAACAGTGATACATTGTGTTGGTTCAAGAATTTACTAACCTCTGATTTGGAATTGGATGCCGGTGACCTTATAAATACAACACGTCGAATTTATGCTAGACACATGTACCATGATTGGAAAAGGAAATACAAGATAAAGGACTTGAGAGGGTAGTTTTGGAACTTGGCTTGGTCAACCTAAGGAAAGATGGGAAAAATGTTATGAATCATTTGAATTGAAATGTCTAGTGGTTGACAACAAAATGAGTGAAACTTTAAATAGGTGGACCTTACTAACTACAGACAAGATAGTAATAAGCATGCTTGAAATAATTAGAATCATGGTGATAAAGATGCATGTGGATATGATACAATTTATGCATGAACATAAGTTAGATATTGCATTAACTATTGTGAGCAAATCGAAGAAAACAAAAAAGATGCAACATAATAGATAATAATTTAGGATAAAGACGGAGTATACGAAGTTTCTAAGGGTTATAACAAACATATTATGAGGATTGGTAGATAAATATGAGTTTTTAGGCATGGGATCTATATGGATATACCCTACAAACATGTCATAATGTTTTCTACCATTTCTGAAAAAGGCTTGAGACATTTGTAGGTGATTGTTATAAGAAAATATGATTTCCTAGTTTGTGTGAACATGTACTGCAACTTATCAAGGATTGAATTTTCTGGTCTACAACTAATATTAAGGTCATATACCCACAGATAAAAAAGCCATACTAAGGAGAGTATTTAAACTTAATACTATACTAGTGGATGACAGGGACTCCCTAGCTTTGGGAGTTGTCAATGCAATTACCACAATAACTACATATATAACATTGTACAGTCCTAAAATTCACAAAATTTTACCATATATTGCAAAAATTGAAAATTTGAGAATCTTGCATCACAAATGAGCAAAGACTATTTTTACTGCTCATCAAAGACTATCAATTAGATTGTGTTTTTATTATTGATGGAGTTCATAATCTATAAGTAGGAATGTTTTTCGTAGTGAAAAAGTGATTAGTCTATGATGTTCTATACTTATGTAGAGATTTTACTAAATTCTTTAAAAAAGAGAAGTTTTTAATGGTTCTTTAAACCATTTATAAGTAGTCATATATGAGTTTACTAGATAAGATTAAGCATAAATCATGAATAATGTATTCCTAGGTATATTCTTTACGATGAATATATTATGACAGAGCATACTACTTTGAAAAGACTTGGGGGCTCTATATTAAGAAGTAGTGTTTCTTAAAGCCTATAGCTTTTATGGAAAATATATATTGTTAATGGAGGATTACATGATATACTTACAAAGGCTTTAGGGAAAAATTTTGCTCAAACAAAATCTCTATTCTTTTATAAACTAAAATGGAAAAGCTTTATGGTGAAATTTCCATCATTTTGTCTAATCTTGCATAATTAAAATAGTAGATTATTGTTATCCAAATTATCACCCGTAAAACTTCCATTCTATTTGGAGAATGATTCTCTTAGGAACAAGAAAGAGCTTCATTGCTTTTAGAAAGAAGATGCTTTATAATTACCCTTAAATCCCACCAATCTCACCTTACTACCTTTTCCTAATCAATAAAACAAGAATGTTTTATTAATAATAAAACATAATCTTTACCCTTTTAGTATAATATTATATCAATGCACTATAGCACATTCTCCAAGTATAATATAACTATGAATCCAATATTTACTTTATGATAGTAATAATTTCAACATGAGATAGATTTAGGAGCTAATAATTAAAAAATTTATGGCTTTATGAGCTTGCCTATTTTTTGGTGTATCTATCTTAGTGTGTTCATTTGTTTTAGGTTATAACTTTGAATTGTCTTCATTGTTCTTAAGAGGATGCATGGACATTAACAATTATAGAGTGTTGTCACCACATTAGCTACTTACAAAAACTAAAACACAAAGTTCAAAGATAAAACTAAGCATCATTATCAATTAGATGGAGTGACATAATTGAACCTTTACACAAGCAGCATCAAAATAGGAGTTCATCATCAATGAAGGAGAAGTTATCAAGGACTCAATTTCCAAACACAAAAGTTTATCTTTACAAAAACTCTCAACTGTGGCATAATTAGTTCAAATTTTTTCAAAAGTGAATACAAGGCTGCTTACTCCAAATCTTGTTGTTAAACAAAGGCAAAAGTGAAAATTTCCAAATTAATAATTTTAAAAGGCAAACTAATTGGGAATTTAAGCAGAAAATAAGGAGAACTATATAATTAAGGTTCATATAAATAGATTAGGCATAATGTTATTCCTGATTGAGAATTTGATTAATCAAGATTCAATTAAATTATAT
This sequence comes from Erythroxylum squamatum, assembly GCA_025629845.1. Taxonomy (NCBI): domain Eukaryota; kingdom Viridiplantae; phylum Streptophyta; class Magnoliopsida; order Malpighiales; family Erythroxylaceae; genus Erythroxylum; species Erythroxylum squamatum. Next base: position 36,356,594 of record JAOTBA010000205.1, read on the forward strand.
TATATTAAAGTTCAATTAGGTTAATTAAGTTTTATTAAAATTTTAACATAATTAAAAATAATTTAATTTAATTTAAATGTGACATGTGAGTTTTACTGTACAATATACCATTAGAAATATTAAACTCATGCTATATTACCATTGATATGGCATATAATAGACAGAGACTTAACTTCATTTGAATTTCTGTCCACTTAAGGTTCTTTTGAAAGTTTTACAAATATTAAGGTTAATTTTAAATGTTCCGAAATGTTATGGTTCAATTTTTTTAATGAAAACTTTAAGGTTAAATCTATACTTTTTGTAAAATCATAAGAGACTTTTATATTTTTCTGCCTTCATAAAAAGAATTTAGAAAAAGGCTTATTGAGAATCTAAAATTAAGTTTGGCTTTATTTCTCTTCTAGGCTGGGAACTAGGAATTTAATTTTTAACATGGATAATAATAATCCTTGCCCGAAACTCCCCGCTAAAAATCTTCAAAAATTGGTAAAGTGATGAGACAAAAGAACGAGAGGCAATACAAGAAGAAGATGATGATAGTTAGAAAGATACAACAATATTTACATAAAGAGGGAACAAAACAACAATGTTGTCTAGATTAGTGATGTAGTAAAATAATGAAAAATCGTAATAATATTAGTGGTGGATGTATAACTGCCAGTAAAGAGTAGTTAAGGTAGATAACAATTGTAAACGATTAACGACAAAACACTTTCTATATAGCCTACTTCTTCTCTTTATTTTTGTAATACATCCACTCTTTCTTTGATAATTAAGGTTACACTAATGTAACTACAACATTTGGTATTAGAGCTCAATGATTCTTAAACCTATAGAAGAAGGTATGTGTTATCAATATTGGAACAGAATTGAAGAAAATATGAAAAATAATATACAATAGTTGGGAATGAAGTATGAGCAGGGAATGCAAGAATTGAAGGAGTTGATAACTCAAGTTCTTCAATAAACCCATTTAGGATAGCAAGTTGATAAAGAGTGCAATAGAAGAGCTTCAAAGTTTAAAGCAGTAGAAGTACATAATAATTATTAGTATTATGCGGCAATAAGATCTTCTAAGATATAATTTTTAGTGCTCAAAAGAGAAGGGTTAAGAAATTAGATATATAAATATGAGTAGTATGTTCACTTGGATAGAACTCTATTGAAATTACAGTTAGGCATTGCTATAATGCATTTGTAAAAGGAAGCTTTTATTTGATATCAATTGCATATACATAACAAATTAATGATAGAAGAACCCAGTTAGGAGGAGCACATTGTACACAAAGACTGTAGTACTTAAGAGTTAGATGAGAAAAGAGGGACTTTGTTTTTTGTGTGATGAAACATATAGTCTTAACCATAAATGTAAGAAGAGGTTGATGTGCATGTATGTCACAAAAGAAGGAGAAGAGTAGAAAGATGATAGAACAACCTTATTTTTCATTACAAGTTATTACATGTACTACTTTATTTCAGTTCGAAAAATGAACGTAGTAGGGAACTATAAAGGTAAAATTATTCATAAATTAATAGGTGGAGGAAGTTCTCGTAACTTCATCAATAAAAAGTTTACGAGTAAGAATGATTTAATGGTGAAGAACATTGATATGATTTTAACCTTAGTTAGAGGGGGATTAAAAATTCAATGTCAATAGAGGTCTAAAGAGTTAAAATAGATAATGAATGGTCATCAATTTAGAATTGATGCTTTAACAATAAATATTATAGGAAGTGATAGTATTGTGGGTGTAAGGTTTCAATTTTGGATGATATTATATGTAATTACAAAGTAGTGTTGAAATTTGAATAACAAGCAGAGAAAATAGAGCTAACAAATAAGAGTTAGAATATGGTGTTAGAGATGAAAGGGAAACGTCATGAGAAGTAAATGAAAGGTAGGGAGGTAGTATATCATTTTCTAATAAGTCAAAAAGATGATCAGCTGCAAATATGTATTCCTTATATTGAATTATAAACCTAGTAATTAAATGTCAATAATCATCTTTTTAATAACAAAAAGGGTAGTTATAGTCTCTGTTGGAAAAAATCAAGATATCTTTCAAAATCCTAAAGACCTTCCTTTTTCTATATTATATGACCAATAATTAGACTAAAAGCAAGAGTTGAAGTAATCAATAGAGGACCTTATCAATATGCAGGAATTCAAAAACAAACAGTGCAAGAGTTAGTGGATGAGATGCTATAACAAGGGATAATCAAACAGATTCTTAGATCATTTGCTCCACTAGTCATTTTGGTGAAAAATGAGGATAGTTCATAGAGGTTTTATGTGGATTATAAGGCTTTGAATCATAATACTATTAACGATAAAGTCCATGTTCCACTTATTGATGAGCTTTTGGAGGAGTTGCATGAGGCAAAGTACTTTTCAAAACTTGATATAAAGGATGGGTAACACCAGATTCATATGCATGAAGAGGATGTGTATGAGGCAACATTTCGAACTCATCATAAGTTATTAATCATGCCTTCTGGATTAATAAATGCTCAAGCTACTATTCAAAGCTTAATGAACTCAATCTTCAAGGATTATTAAAGAAAGACAATATTATTATTTTTTGATCATTTATTGTTATAACATCACACATGGAAACAACATATTCTACATATGGCAGAAGCATTACAAGTATTAAGATCTCATCTTTTATGAAAATTTTTAAATGTGCTTTTGGAGTAGAGTGAGTAGAGTGTTTAAATTATAATATTAGCATCATAGTGGTGGCAACTAATCTTAAAAATATTTAGGCAATGATGGAGTATCTAATTCCTCAATTATTAAAAACAATTTAGATGTTTTCTTAAGTTAGATGGATACTACAAACACTTTATCAAATATTATAGTTCCATTAGTAAACATTTAATATTTTATTAAGAAAGAATGTAGTTGTCATACCTCCATCTTAATAAGGCCAGAGGTGGACCACGTAGTATTAGCCGAACACCGAAGTGCCAAGCTAATCTTACAAGCACACATGGTGTGGTCTATTTATACATTATATCCATATGGTCGCCATTTAATTAACAAGATTTATTAAGTCCAAATAGGCATAATTCATTAATTCATCCATCATAATAGTCTAGGCTTAATCCCATTATCATTCAATACATAAGTTTAAATCCTATTGGGTAACAACATAATAGTAATAATAATAATTTCAGTCAACAAGTTCATAAATAGACTAATGACCCTAATAATGTCTATATTGAAATCTAAAGTCTCAATGTTCCAAATACATGAGAAAATGAAAATAATTAGACAACTTTGATCAACCTTATCTAGACCTTACTTATGCTTACTGCTAATGTTGCTGCTAACTAGTCGACTAAATAACATATCTCCCTTTTTTCTTAGGAGAGGGGAAAAAAAGAAAATGTGAGTATTATTCTAAGTGAGGGGAAAAAAATTACCCATTAGTGGTTATGCATAAAAAAGATTATTTTCATTTTGAAAACGATTTGAGGTTTATAAAATAAATTGTAAGTTTCCTATCTATGTTTATACAGAACCATGCCTATTGGATATTCTTACAACACTCTAACACAAGCATCACTTACATTAAGGCATAAGGTCGATTTTCACGTTTCATATTAAGGTTTAAGAAAGACATGTATTCTTGAATCAAGAATCATCACAGTCATTAAGGCACAAGTTTATCAAGCACTACGATCATTAACCACTTAATAAGATATCATTTCCTTGAACAAACAATACCATCTCAAGCATAAAGCACACATCTAGCTCAATTTTATTACACATGTCCTTCATCAACTTTTATTCATTTATGTTAACTCTTTAATTTAGGGATCCCTATTTTATTGCCTAAGCCACCTCACTTAGGTATTTTACCTAAACCAACCTACTTAAGCCTTTGTTTAAGGAAATTTTTGTTAGCTACCTCACTTAAGTCTTTTGCCTATGCCATCTCACGTAGGTCTTTTCTAAGGAAATTTTGCATGTCACCTCACTTAGGTATTTCATTCATTTTTATTTAATTAATATATTTATTATTATATTTTTTCAAAGGGAATTCATTTTCTCACTTCACTAAACATCTTTAAGCAAGTAAGCAAAATTTCACTCTAGCAATAAGTTCAAGGCATATGTCATAAAATTTTAAAACAACTTTTCATAGGAAATCCACGATGACTCACCACAATCACAAAATACTCATGGAGTAACAAATTATCAACTATAATAACTTGAAAATCATTTAAATCTAATTTATAAAATTTTATACACTTGTAGTCAAACATATATATAATTTTCATATTAAACACCTTCCCAAATTCAATTTCTACATCTCTAAAATTAGTTCCTAATAACAGAACTTATATGATGTCAGAACAACATGAACAATCTATGGTAAATCAGTTATATCTACCAAATTGTTACAAATTTACCCTAACAATTTTTTCAAAAAATATACAAAATCTAAAACTACAACTTTCATGTTTTAACCAACTTCTAAATTAGTTCTCTATGCCCTTAAGTCATAAGTACAATCCTAGACTCAGCTTTAGTCTTGCTAGATAGACTAACTTCTAAAATTTGACCATATCTCCTGACATGTAAAATTTGGGCACTTTCTGTTTTATAATAATAAACTATATATATCCACAACTTTTTTGTTTTGTATTTTGTCAAATATACAAGTCTTTACTTGAAATAATTAGAATAAAATAGCTTAGTCATTTACGTCGAAAACGAAACAGTTACACTTATTAACCTATATCTCATAAATTAAATCATATTTCCTTAAACCTTTTCATAGCCATTTAGAATACATATAAAGAGCCATGAAAATCCCACAAAAGTTTGCTCAAAATCAACATACAAGATTTCAATTTAAGAGAGATTTAGGAAGAGATGCAATCTCACTCACCTTTTTGATAGAAATCAAACCTTCTCTTTCTCTAAGCCTCTTCCTTCTTCTTTCTCTAGGAAAATATCTCCTATCTTTCACCAAAGATGTTAGCCTCTTTGCTACAGAAATCCTTCTTTTTTTCCCTCTTCAAACTCTAGTTGACCAAAATTTTAAAAATTTCAGCCGTATCCTAAAGTGCAAAATCTCAACCATGCCTTTAATAAGCCTTATTCTACTTGTATGACTCTATGTCCTTACTTGTCCATCGACCTTTTATTTTTCTATTATATTTTCATATATTTTATCACTTATAGGAACATTAATTATCTCAAAATAATTTTCTTCTAATAAATGCACTTTATTTTTTCCTTCAACACAATTTTCTCTAATTTGTTCACTAATATTAATTATTCTTAATATTTTAACAAAATTTTAGGTCAAAAAATTTATCCTCAAATCTCCATAAATTATTCACAAAATATCTCCTCATTAAAATGATTCTAACAAAAGTAAAAAGTTCCTCTTATAAGTACCAAAATGTAAAACACTTAAAAAATCAAGTTCAAGAATGAAAATAACAAGAAAAAGCATACTGTATGGAAAAATATAAATTAATGGGACCGAATAGTAATTGAGAAAATTAAACAAAGATTCGAGGCATAACAACATTTGTGTGGGTATAATGAGGGTGAAGTTGCTTTTAAAGCACTTAGAAAGGCATTGATGAGTTCCTCTATTAGTCCTCTCCCTAATTTTGATAAACTTATGGTGATTGATGTTGACGCTTGAAGGGAAGGTATAATAGTTATGGAAGGTGTAATAGTTGTTCTTATGCAAGATGGCCACTTATTGGTATATGTCAACAAATTTCTATCTCACAAATATCTTCATCTTTCCATATATAAGAAAGAGTTGTTGACATTGGTTTTGGCCATCAAGCAATGGTCCCACTATATCACAGGGAGGTATTTTATCATTCAAACTGATCACAAGAGCTTAAGATATTTATTGGAGTATAAAATATTGACTCCATTCCAATAGATATGGCTACCTAAACTCCTAGGTTTTGACTTTGAAATTAAGTATAAGAAGGATGTAGAAAATAAAGTCGATGATGTTTTTTCTAGTGTTAGGCTATGTCTAGATGGGTGGTTATTAATGGAATGGAATATAATGTAATATTATTCCATCGTTTGAGATGAAGGTTTATAATGGAATGGAATTGAATAGGATAGAAGAGGAGAGTTTCACATTACATCATATTCCATCCTACACAATAAAAATAAGTTACCTTCGATTTGCGGAGTTTAGGATGAAATGTAAAATGATAAATAACATTTCACTATATTACATTATGAACCCTTCTTCCAAACATCATTTCACTGTATTACATTATGAACCCTTCTATCCCTCCCAAACAATTTTCTAATATTACATCCATTTACATTCCATTCTATTATAAATCATTTCATTCCATTCCATTAAAAACCTTACATCCAACCAAACATAGCCTTAAGTTATATCCTTTGCTCCTCACTAGTATTTATCATGATTTACTATCTCAAATTCAACAAAGTTGGGAGAAGGATAGTGGATTAGAATTAATTATTCAATAAGTGAAGTAGGGCACTTATCTCGATTCATCTTATGCTTAGGTAAATGACACTTTATAATAGAAAGGAAGATTGGTTGTAGGTAATGATTTAGTTTTACACACTTGTAATGTTTTTTTTTTGATAAATCAAAAATATTAAATTAATGAAAAAATATGTACAACACGATATTGCCAAAGCAACAGTCTCTTAACCCAACTAAAAGAACTGGCAGCAACATGAGGGCTCCGAGATTTCCCCTCACCAAACAACACACACAAGACTGAAAACAGCCAACAACCACAGCTCCCAAAAGAAAGACAAGGTTACCAGCTACACACCCAAAACAAGCTAAAAGACGCACACACCAGAATATGCAATCAAAACAGTAGTCACGACAAACAGTAAGAAGTGGCTCTCCAATGGAGAGAGAGACAAAGGTATGGACTTTGAAGACACCATCATAGCTGCAAGGCAGTACACTGATGCAGGAAGCCAAGGGACATGGAGAATAAAGCAATTACGGTCGAACAACGGAGGAGGCACCTGCATAAAAGAAAGAAGAAGAAACCAGGAAAGTAAGAACAACAACCTCCCACTTCCTTCTCTCGGTGTTTAAGCTGAGCTGTTCCCGTACTTGGAAGATCACGTTAGTAATAATGTTTCCCTCTTCCAAAGCTGCATTTTTGAAAGTTCTAAGGTTTCTTTCAGACCATAAGCTATAAACAATGACAACGAGGAGAACGAGGAAAATATTAAGGTCAAAGTTCCTGGGGCCTTGGGGCTGGCTGAACCAATTGATAACAGCTGGGAGGTTATGGAGGTGCGGAATATTGAGCTGAAAGTGGGAGATGCAGTGGAACCACACCGATTTGGAAAAGGAACACTCAAAAAAGAGATGGTTGGACGACTCGTAATTTTTTGTTTTCCATAGTTCAACCACTAGAGGAAACTTTGAATTGTGAGAACTTATAAACGCATCTAGTTGTATTTTTTCTGAAGAAAAATGCAAAGTCATATTAGGGATTTTATTTTTCATTATGTAATATGTTTGAGTAATAAATATGATCCAATTGCAAGCCCAGGAAAGCTTCAAATATTGGTAATACTAGAGTAAGTATGGAATGATGTTAGTTTAAAATTTATCGAGGAATTGTCCAAATTAGAAGGGTATGTGGTAATCATGATAGTGGTTGATCGCCTAAGAAGTGCAGTCATTTTGTCCCTCTTACTGATCCTTTTTCAGCTGCTCAAGTAGCTCACTGTTAGAGAAAACTTCCTGCCACATCAACAAGTTTGTTATAACTATTTAACTAATTAGTTTTAGCTAACTAAATGAATATATTCCTTTTATTCTTTTGTACATAAACATGTACAAAGAAGAGCCAATAAGATACAAGCCTTTCTTATATCTTTTTCTATGTTTAACATTCTGCCATTTATGCTATTTATAAAGGTCTAAATATCAAGTTACAAAATGCAACATGGTGTTAGAGCCTGATTGAGATCAATTGGATTTTCACATTGTTTAATTATTTTGTTTCATCAGTTTGTCTAGCTTTACATAATTTCTGTAAATTCAGCACCATTTCGTTTACACTCTCATTGCTAGGTGCTTTGCCTCAATAAGTATTTTGATTTCAATAGCATCTAAAACTCTTTACATTCCAATCACGTCCTAAATCAAGACTTTTTAATTCATTTGCCACTGATCCTACTTATGAGTTCTATATAACCATTTTGATCATTCAAACTTTAGGCTTTCAACAAAACTTCTTACTGGTGACAAATTTACCAATTAGAGGCTATCTTATAAAGTGGCTCTTTCTGCTCGCAACAAACTTGGCTTCGTTAATGGAAAACATCCTAAACCAGATGATTAATCTCCTCTGTATGTGCAATGGGAAAGATGCAAAAATATGATAATCTCTTGGATTTTACATTCGGTAAATGAAGAAATTGTCGATACTTTGTTGTATTGCTTTACTGCAGCAGAGATATGGAAAGAATTGGAGATCATGTATGGTCATTCTGTTGGGACTAAGATTTATCATGTACAAAAAGAGACTTGTATACTTAACCAAGGTACTCTCTTTGTGGCCTCATATTTTACCAAACTTAAAAACCTATGGGATGAATATTCTTCTTTGGTGAACATTCCCTTTAGTACTTGTGGTCCTGGCCAAGTTTGCAATAAGACTATTCATGATTAGAGGTTATGTGATTTCTTATAGGCCTAAATGATGATTACAAAGTGATTAGAAGTAATATTCTCATTATGACACCTCTCCCATCTGTCAGTCAAGCTTATGTGTTACAAGAGGAACAACAAAGAGAGATTTATAATACTGCTACTAGTCCACTTAATTTTGACTTATTGTCCTTGGCTTCACAGTAGAAGTTATAGAGATTCTTCAATAATTTTGGAAAATTTTGGCCCTGTTACTTAAAGGAACAACTGCAGTAAAAGCAACAATTATTTTTACACACGTTGTAAGATTCCTAGACATTCTATGGGCATTGCTTTAAACTTCATCCTGAACTAAGAAATGCTAGAAATAAAAGGTTGATTGCTACTATGGGTCGTTCTGATATTCCAACTAACATTTGTGATTTTGATGGCACTTCTAATGCTCAAACTAATGGAGTTTCCAATGTTATTCCTTCTATCACTGTTGAACAGTATCAACAACTCCTGGCATTATTGTCTCATCACAATTTAGAGGTCTCTTCCTTTGATCATCTTGGATCCTCTACTATAATGGCATGTAATTGTTTATGTCTCTCTTTTTCTAAGCCTAATATGAAAAGGATAATTGATAATAGAGCTACTGATCATATTACCCCAACTCTTAACATTTTTTATACTTATAAACCTATTTCACGTCATTGCACTATTACTACACCTAATAGTAGAAAAGCCCGATTAAACACATTGGTACTGTCAAGTTATCCCTGATTTTCAGTTTAATTTCCTTTCAGCCAATAAGTTAACAAAACAACTTTCCTCAAACTTTTTGTTTACACCTACTATATGTGTTCTTCAGTTCCCTTCAATGAGCAAAACAATGGCTGTTAGTAGGGAAGTTGATAGATATATTCAATTCCGAGGGTATAGATATTCATCATAGCAAGGTCTGTAAACTTTAAAAATCCTTTTATGGCCTTAAGCAAGTATCAAGGCAATGGCTTGCTAAGCAGTCCATCTCTCTTTAGCAGCTAGTGTTGAGAATTAATTCAAAATGTTATAGTTGTTAAAATTCTTTTAGAATAGGTCTTAGATTATCTTAGAATAAGTCTTAGATTATCTTTAATATTATCTTATAAGCTAGATTTGGTGACTGAAAAATATATTTTAGTTGTTTGTATTTAGTCTATATAAAGCAACCAAGTTTAATAATAAATGTATGGGAGTGTTACGTATTCTTAATCTTTATCTTATCCCATCTTCTTTATCTTCAAAATCTCAACATGGTATCAGAGCTTTAAATCCTTGAGAGACCTATGAGTGATTAAGTAAGAAAGCAAGAAAGTGAAAAGATGGTGGAGGAAGCCTATCTAGCAAAGGTTCCATCATCGAAGAAGATTCCATCATCGAAGAAGATTCCATCATCGAAGAAGAAAGGAAACATTCTCCAATGTACAAATTGCAAGAAGCCGAGTCAAAAAGAGGAATATTGTTGACACAAAGGAAAACCTCAATGCTATAACTGTAAAAGATTTGGTCATCTGCAAAAGAATTGCATATTTAAAAAAAGAAGAACATGCAAATTTGGTTGAAGTGATTGAAAAAGAAACATTTTTTTTGAATTAGTTGAGAGAAGTGCTCAACAATGGAAAGATGATGAGAAGTGTATCATACAGTAAAGAGATGTGCTTCACAAATAAGAAACATGGAGAGATGTGCTCCAATATCTATAAGTTGATGATAATGTGCATTAACAAATTTGAAGACGGTGGTGAGAAGTGCATCAAGATGTGTTTGGAGAGACGTGCTCCAATAATTGCAGGTTGATGAGAAGGGCATCAACAAGAATTGGTGAAGAGAAGTGCTTCACATAATATTCTGAAGATTAGGAGAGAAGTGCTCCATCCTTTTATGGCCTTAAGCAAGTATCAAGGCAATGGTTTGCTAAGCAGTCCATCTCTCTTTAGCAGTTAGTGTTGAGAATTAATTCAAAATGTTATAGTTGTTAAAATTCTTTTAGAATAGGTCTTAGATTATCTTAGAATAAG
>JAOTBA010000205.1:36375507-36387269 GCA_025629845.1 Erythroxylum squamatum
GACTTTGGTCTAAAGGATTCCACGAATTCAACACACCTGTTGAGCTGTTTAAACTGTTCTTCCATGTCAAAAGAGCTCGTCCTTGTTCATCTACAGAGTGACAAGAAAGAAAGAGAAGAGAATTTATTGATAGAAGCAAGGTGAAAGAGAAGATATTGGGAGAAAGTGAGAGATTCCTTGGGGATGCAGGCATTGTTAAGAGTTGAGAACGGTTTATCTGTTTTGGGATTGTTGAGGGAGGAACCCCATGTTTTGTTTATAGAAGAAATGCAGAAGATCTGGATCCAAGACCACCTTCTTTTTTACAATTTTTTTATTATTAATGGCATTAGTCTAGTTGTTAGCTAACAGAGGCTGATGCAGATAGATGTTTGGTTTTATTCAAGTGGGTGTTCTTGTAACGCACTTTTTGGTTGTTGCTGTCAAAATCTCAAAAAAGGGGTTATTTTGTAGTTCCCTTTCAAATGCCAGCTCTGTTTCTTACATTACATATGGTAGGAAGGACATAACTTTGATCAATTTTTACCGAAAAAGCTGTAGTGATTATAAAATGACTGCTAATCCAAGTTTCCCTTCTTCTTTTTTAACTCTTTTTGCAGTCATGTAGAACTATCTTGTTTCATCCTTTGTAGTCATGTCAAAGTTAGTTAAGAAAGTGAAATTCATAAATCTAAGATTCTTGATTGACAGATATGGTTATGGTTCATATTGGTTTAAATCAAAGATTAGTATCTCTTTCTTATTGTTGATTGAATTGAACTTTACCCTGTAACTGATAAATGTAGATACAAGATCAGATACAGTCGAATGTTCTCACTCTATAGATTCAATAAAGTAAAGATGATTGTGCCTTTTCTGGTGGTCCATGAATAAATGTGGTCACTGTTTATTTTGAAATTTTAATTTTTCAATGGATTAGAAAACCTTACTATAGACTTTGTCCATTTTCAATTAAATTAACTTCTGAATTAACTAAAGATCTACTAAACAGTACATCAAAAAGAAAAGGTCAACTTAATTGTCATGAGAATAGAGCAGCCATAAAAAGCGAGTCTTTTTCAATCATTTCCAGCAATATTACAAGTATTTAAGGGATCTGAATCTGTATTCGTTATTCCTATTCTGGTGTTGGTTATTGATGTTGATGCGGAATCTGGCTGAGCAGCGATCTGCACATGTTAATATGTGAAAAATTGAAAGTATGTTTTTATAGAACTGCAAAGCTAGTAATCCTGTCGAGTGGTCTTAGTTATGATGGATTAAAATTCAGCAGAAAACAAAGATTGGCTTCGAGTGGAAGGAACAACAATCGCATCAGCTTATATTGTAGATTGTGGATTAACATTCAAATAGTTCACAAAAAGAAAGAAGCATAGAGATTGCTTACAATTAGAATTAGCTGATGAGCAGCACTGTGGCACTGCATTTGGCATTATTATGTCACCAACAGCTCAGAAACTAAAGTTTTAGGCTTTTGTTTGTTAATTACTTTGTCTTTTCTTTTTCCTTTCTAGTTTATTCCTCAGGATTTATGGAAGTGGTTCTTTTCAGGATCATTATGACAGTTTATTAAAATGCTGGAACTTCTGGTTTGGCCATGAAGAACGAGAAATAAAATAAAGCAAAGCCTTGATGATAAGAACATAATTCTGGTTACTTTATGAATGAAATTGGATTGATATGCATCTATTCTGGTAGACAGGAGCGACGGAAAATTCGGAAGAAAGCAGAAGTTTTCATGCAATTCCTACTGAGATTGAATGCGTAAAATGATTGAACATTATAAATGAATGGACCCCAATGGCCTTTTGTTTTTGAAGGTAGGTACATAACTTTTCATCTTCACCTGCCATCTCTGTCTGAATATAAACCACAATTTGACAAGTAGAGCTGGAGGGTGTTCACGTAAATGTGCAAAACATCTATACTATGTCATGATTGTAAAACTTACGCAAAAGAAAAAATAGTAACAGTAAAGGAAGATATCAATGAGCCAAACTTTGAGAAACAATAAAGGACAAGAATAGCATCAAAAGAAGAGATGAGAGACTAGATGAAACATACATGGAAGAACAAGTATTACATACATTCAATGGTCCCTCATCCAACCTTCTTTTCTTTATTACCTTTCTTGGTCACAGTCAACTTGAAAAAAGCTCCCCTATCTTGGAAATTTAAAAAAAAAAGAGAGGTTACATTTGTAAGATAGCGATGGTTTTCTGATACAAAAACAAGGTTGATCCCATTTTTCACCCATAAATAATGTCTGCTTAAGTTTTTCCCTTGAGAAACTAGATAGGTGTAGATCCAGTGTGTTATGGATCTAGATCAAATACTCAACTAAACTTGCAGATCTCATCAACGCAAGGTGCTTGTAAATGGAATCAGATCATGTGTATGGCTTACTAGAAACACTAGGAATATACTTTAAAAAGGGTAGTGGAAGCTGCAAAGAGCAGACAAGACAATGTCTTCGGCTTAGTTTATAGATAGCATGCTCATGCCAGTACCATGCTGCCTACTACCTGCCCTAGTAGTGCAAGTATTTAATATTCTTATTATTGTCCAGTTGTGGTTTTGGCAAGATGAGCTGCACATGAGAGGGGTGGTGGAGATGGGAGAGTCCTTACTCTTTACTGGTGTCGTGTACCTGAATTGTGGATGTACAAGTGAAATACTCTAAATGTTACAATTATAAAAAAGAACGTAGCCATCCACAATTTGTAAATGCACATGTTCACACAAGCACGAAGTGTATGAAGAAGCTGCTCACTGGGTTTGTCAAAGATGGTGGACCCTGAGAATGGTCTGGTCTACCACGAGACTTTGATCTTCTTGGTACTTGGCACACGTGCAATTAGGTTGTCAAATATGACGTGAAGCTCTTAAATTATAGTTTAGTCCCTAATAATGCAACCGCGCATCATAGATCCAAGACAAGATTTGTCATTTGCTTAAATGAAATTCCATCAATTACATCCATTGGGTCCATGATCCTCGAAAGGTTAATTTTCCCATCTAATCAAACTGATAAATTCAATGATTTTGGATACTGCTCTCACATATGTCTTCTTCATTTTCTATTGCCTCCAACTTCAGATTTGACTCTTAATAATTTCGCCAAATCTATGTCCTACAATGACAATCGTATTATCCAATAATGTGTCCCATATTCCCAAGTTGATCTAAACAATTTCTGAAAATTACAGAGTTTAGATCAACTGGCTTTTGATCTTTCTCTTGCTTATTAAGCTAGGATCATCCATTCAAAGTCGATTCAATCATTCTTTGCATACAAAGTAGATCATGTAATGGACTCTCAACCAAAAAGCATGAATAATTCCAAGTTACCATCTAATTGGAGTAGTACAGCAGAGGAAACTTGGACAAATCTTTCTTCTTCTTCATCCTTTGATCAATGGTTTTTGTATTTTAGGCCACCTGTCCAACTAATGATATCACCTGCAAACTTTGTTCTATAATTTGAACATAACTTTGGCTTTGTGTTTCCTTCTTTTGCTTTGTGTGAATACCCTTTTCGCTAAAACACGGCTTTGTCATGTATCAGCACCCAAAAGGGTCAACTCCCTGCTCCTTTTACTGTTTCTTTGATGTCCTAATCTTTCCATAATTTCAGGATTCCTGTTCCCAAAACAAGCCTTTCTTTTATCTCTTTGTTGTTATCATATAGTATACACCACGTCATTTGTATAGAGTGGGGAGGATTCCACACACAAAAAGACTTTCTTATATTCCTAATCAAGGTCAATAGTCAAAAGCCCATCGAACATGGCCTTTACCTAAAGTTCATTAAACGCATTATTAAGCTAAACCAACAAAGATTCCATTGTTTATAGACCCATGAAAGCTACTTGTGTGTCATTGATGGGAAGCTATCTTTTCCTCTTAACTTCAAGCTCTCCAATTACTAACGGAAATGGGTCTAAATATTATTAAGAGCCCACAACTAAGCAAATGGAGTCCAGCACCCCCACCAGAAATAAAGAACAGAACTAGAAAGGCACGGCGCTTACCCCTCGACAAAACAAGAAGCTTTTGTTTATACTTTTTAAAATTGAAGGACCGGACTAGACTAGACTAGACAGGTGTGTATTTCTCATAGGGATCGCCAAAACCTCCATTAGCCACCATGAGAGGAAACGGGATGGCAGTGATATATTTGCATATCCAGATCAAGGGACGGACGCAGTTGCACAAGAAATGAGTTACTAGAGATGGCACGGAATGGAAGTCTATCAATTGTTCAACAAGCAAAACCTTTCATCTAGTTTTTTACAATAATAAAGGATTAGTATGCAATATACCTGTGGTGCACCATGGAAACATATATGGTGGCCACCATACTGCTTAGAAATCCCAAAGTAAAAGGAAGCCTTGAGAGAAATATTGAAAAGAGAGAGCAGAATAGGCATTAGACACGCAGAAACACATTGACCTGATAAGAACAGAAAGGCGTCTGATTTGTACTTAATAGAACTGACACAAACAAGATTTTGTCAACCTACCCCAATTTTGATATCATACGATCAAGTTGATTAGAATGACCTCTGAGAGCAAAGAACGACCCATAATAAAGTCATATCCAAGTGTGAAGCATATAGCAAATTTCTGGGCACAAGTACAATCACTGGAAGGAACACGGTAAATGTAATGAAGCCAAAAAAAACAGGTCAGTGGCTAGAAATAAGTCAAAACAGATCCGCGCTTTGCCTGTATGAATGTTACTCAAATACCTAGGTATATCTCTCACTCCTTTGGAATCCCTGGACATGAATCACAAGCAACATAAAGGAATCCTAGAGAAAGTTCAGAGAACACTCTCGGGTTGGTCTGCAACCAGTGTTGGAAGTTAAACATGATTCATGAACCCATGGAGTTAGGAATACGAACGGTTCATGGAGTTACGAATATGAATAGTTCATGGAATTTGAAGATGAATGGTTGTGCGATTTATGGGTATTTTAATTAGGTACTTGTAACAATTTTATTACATTGATGAGAGCTGTATATATAAATAAAGATGAAGTGAAGAGTTTGTACGATGAAGAGAGTGAGTTGAAAGAACTCAGAGGAAAACAGTCTTGTGATACACGTTGGTGAGAGTCTCTATACTGTTTTTTTCAGTAAAGAAGTTTTATTTTATCATCCATATATATCCTTATTTGTGTTAGATTTGAGTGTGTCTAAATAGGAATTTTCAATAGATTGGTATCAGAGCTTGAGAGATTAGAGAAAATTGCCAACAATAGTAACCATGTTCTATTTCAAGTACCTCGTCTTACAAAAGAGAACTATTCAACTTGGTGTATTCGGATGAAGGCTTTGTTGGGTTCGCAAGATGCTTGGGAGATAGTAGATAAAGGATATGTGAAACCAAAAGAAGAAGTCGTTTTGAATCAAGCACAAAGGGATGCTTTGTGTAATATAAGGAAAAAAGATCAAAAAGCTCTCATCATAATCCATCAAGCAATTGACGATGGAACGTTTGAAAAAATCTTTGAGGCAGAGACTGCCAAACGAGCATGGCAAATTTTGGAATACGCATATAAAGGTGTTGATCAAGTGAAAAGAGTAAGGCTTCAAACGTTGAGAGGAGAATATGAAGCCTTACACATGAATGAATTTGATTCCATCTCAGATTATTTTACAAGAGTTCTCAAAGTGGTGAATGATATGAAGAGATATGGTGAGAAGATTCCAGATAGCCAAGTTGCTGAAAAGGTTCTTCGCTCGCTTGATGAAAAATTCAATTTCATCGTTGTAGCAATTGAGGAGTCGATAGATTTAAGCCTAATGACAATTGATCAACTCGTGGGTTCCTTACAAGCCCATGAAGAAAAGCTTCTACGGAAGAAGAAAGAGCCCATCGAGCAGTTATTGCAAACAAAGCTTCAACTGAAGACAGGTGATGATCAAGAAAAGGGTCAAAATGAACGAGGCCGAGGTCACGCTAAAGGTCGTGGATGTGGAGGTTCACGCAGACGTGGACGAGGAGGATATAACAAAAAATCAAGATGTTGGTCAGCACACTAATTCCTCACGAGGCCGAGGTCAAGGTTGTGGGAATTACTCGAGGTCGAATGAGAGACAAAATGATGATAGAAGAAATAAAGTTGAAGAGAATGTCAATTATACTGAGGAGGAGATAAAAAATGAGCACATACTACTTCTTGCATGCAAAACTGATGAGAGCAACGAAAGCAAGTTTTGGTATCTTGATAGTGGCGCAAGTAATCACATGTGCGGGCGCAAATCATTATTCATGGAGCTTGATGAATCGATAATCAGTAATATTACTTTCGGAGATGCAACAAAAATTCCAATGAAGGGGAAAGGTAATATTCTGATATGCCTGAAGAATGGGAAACATGAATTTGTTTCTAATGTTTACTATGTGCCTGGCATGAAGAATAATATTTTGAGTTTGGGGCAGCTTCTGAAGAAAGGCTATAATATTTTCATGAATAATTAATGTCTTTCACTCAGAGATCAAAATGAGAATTTAATTGCTAAAGTACCAATGACAAAAAACAGAATGTTTGTATTGAATATTCAAATTGATATTGCAAAGTGCTTGAAAGCATATGTGAAAGATTCGTCATGGACACGGCATTTAAGACTTGGGCATTTGAATTTTGGTGGCTTGAGATTGTTGGCAGAGGAGAATATGGTGAAAGGATTGCCTTACATTCATCACCCAAACCAATTCTGTGACGGATGTATTTTTGGCAAGCAATCTAGAAAAAGCTTTCTAAAAGAATCTTATTCAAGAGTGAAGGAGCCTTTGGAGCTTGTGCATACGGATCTTTGTGGGCCAATCACACCAAGTTCTTTCGGTAAGAATAACTATTTTCTATTATTCATTGATGATTTTAGCTGAAAAACATGGGTTTATTTTGTGAAACAAAAATCTGAGGTGTTCGAAGTGTTTAAAAGATTCAAAGTTCTTGTCGAAAAGGTGAGTGGGTACTCCATAAAAGCTTTGAGATTAGACAAGGGAGGAGAATTTATATAAAGGGAGTTTAAAAGATTTTGTGATGAAAATGGAATCCGAAGGCCCCTCACGGTTTCATTTACACCACAACAAAATAGTGTCGCTAAGAGAAAAAATCACTCTATCGTAAATATGCCACGAAGCATGCTGAAAAGTAAGCAAATGCCGAGCGAATTTTGGGCCAAAGTAATAGATTGTGCTGTGTATCTTTCTAATAGAAGTCCTACTAGAAGTTTGTAGAATATGACTCCTCAACAAGCCTGGAATGGATGGAAATCAAGTGTTGCTCACTTGAAAATCTTTGGGAGTATTGCTTATGCTCATGTGCCAGATCAAAGACGAACGAAGCTGGATGACAAAAGTGAAAAGTTTGTGTTCATAGGCTACGATTCAAGTTCGACAGGATACAAGCTTTATAATCCCAAAAATGGAAAACTTGTTGTAAGCAGAGATGTCATTTTTGACGAGGAAGCTACGCGGGATTGGAATACACGAAAAGAAGATTATGCTTTATTTCCATTTATTAAAGAAAGCATGGGAGAAAATATTGAAGCAGATCAAGAACCTGTGATGCCTCCATCTCCTCATCATAGTGAATCATCTACATCATCAAAAGAATGTCCTGTTGGGCCTTGTCGCTTGAGAAATTTAGGGGAATTGTATGATAAAACTGAAGTGATAAATAATCTCACCTTATTTTGTCTTTTTGCAGATAGTGAACTAATTGATTTTACAGAAGCTAGTCAAGAAAAAAGGTGGGTGAGGGCAATGGATGAAGAAATTCAAGCCATTAACAAAAACAATACTTGGGAACTTACAGCTCTTCCCAAAGCACAGAAAGCAATCGGAGTCAAATGGGTTTTCAAGACCAAAAGAAATGCTAACGGAGATGTGGAGAGGCATAAAGCTCGACTTGTGGCGAAAGGCTATAGCCAACGCCAAGGTGTTGATTACGATGAAGTTTTTGCTCCTGTAGCTCATTTGGAGACCATCAGAATAATTATCTCATTGGCTGCTCAACATGGATGGAGAATTTTCCAGATGGATGTTAAGTCCGCTTTCTTGAACGGGTATTTGGAGGAAGAAGTTTACTTGGAACAACCTCCTAGCTACATTGTAAAAGGCCAAGCAAACAAGGTTCTGAAATTGAATAAGGTCTTATACGGATTGAAGCAGGCTTCGAGAGTGTAGAATAGCCGAATTGACAGCTATTTCCAGAAAAATAATTTTGTGAAATGCCCATATAAACATGCCCTTTACTTCAAAACAAACAAAAATGGTGATGTATTACTTGTTTATTTGTATGTGGATGATTTGATTTTCACAAGAAATAACCCAAACATGTTCGATGAGTTCAAGAAAGCGATGAATGGCGAATTTGA
The DNA here is from genome assembly GCA_025629845.1 of Erythroxylum squamatum. Taxonomy (NCBI): domain Eukaryota; kingdom Viridiplantae; phylum Streptophyta; class Magnoliopsida; order Malpighiales; family Erythroxylaceae; genus Erythroxylum; species Erythroxylum squamatum. Next base: position 36,383,905 of record JAOTBA010000205.1, read on the forward strand.
GATGATAGACATTGGAATGATGTCATATTATCTTAGCATTGAGGTGAAATAAATGAAGCAAGGGATCTTTATTTCTCAACAAAGATATGCCAATGAAGTCTTAAAGAAGTTCAAAATGAGTGATTCCAAATCTGTAGCAACTCTAGTTGAAACAGGGATCAAGTTGTCAAGATATGAAGAGAGTGAATCTATTGATCCAACACATTTCAAAAGTCTGATTGGCAGTTTGAGATATTTAACTTGTACAAGACCAGATATATTATTTGGAGTTGGTTTAGTGAGTCGTTTCATAGAAACTCCAAGTGCTACACATTTGAAGGCAGCAAAAAGAATTCTTCGCTATCTTAAAGGTACACTTGACTATGGGTTGTTTTATTCATTCTCTGAATGTTTTAAACTTGAAGGATATTGTGATAGTGATTGGGCTGGAGATATAGATGATCGTAAAAGCACTACAGGATTTGTATTCTTTATGGGTGATACTGCTTTTACATGGAGTTCAAAAAAACAACCCATAGTGACTCTCTCAACCTGTGAGGCTGAATATGTCGCTGCAACTTCCTCTGTCTGTCATGCTATATGGTTGAGAAATTTGCTTAATGAAATTGGAGTTGTGCAAGTTGAAGCAACAGAGATTAATATGGACAACAAGTCTGCTATTGCTTTATCCAAAAATCCAGTTTTCCATGATCGTAGCAAGCACATCGATACAAGGTTTCACTTTATCAGAGACTGTATTTCAAGAAAGGAGATTTGTGTGAAGTATGTGAAGACCGAAGATCAAGTGGCAGATATCTTTACCAAGGCTCTCAAGATTGATGTCTTCAACAAGCTGAGACTGCTGCTCGGAATATGTCCAGAATCATGTTTAAAGGAGAATGTTGGAAGCTAAACATGATTCATGAACCCATGGAGTTAGGAATACGAATGGTTCATGGAGTTACGAATATGAATAGTTCATGGAATTTAAAGATGAATGGTTGTGAGATTTATGAGTATTTTAATTAGGTACTTGTAACAGTTTTATTGCATTGATGAGAGCTGTATATATAAATAAAGATGAAGTAAAGAGTTTCTATGATGAAGAGAGTGAGTTGAAAGAACTGAGAGGAAAACAGTGTTGCGATACAGAGTTGGTGAGAGTCTCTGTACTGTTTTTTTTAGCAAAGAAGTTTTATTTTCTCCTCCATATATATCCTTGTTTGTGTTAGATTTGAGTGTATCTAAACAGGAATTTTCAACAACCAATCTGTCTTTGGCGAGCCGCATTATATTAGCCAAGACGACGCTACAAAGCCTTCCTTTTTTTTCCATACAAATAACCAAATTGTCGTATCACATATGTGATAAGATAGAGCAGCAGGTAAAATAGTTTATTTAGGGTTCATGTACAACTAATCACAAGATGAGTTTAGTGGCATGGGAGGATATATGTCAACGAAGAGAAAAAGGAGGATTGGACATTCGGAAACTCCGAGTGATGAATGAAGCTTTTATTATGAAAGCTAGTTGGCAATTGATTTATTATACTGATAAGTTGTCGATTAAGGCGTTACAAGCAAAGTATAGAGTTCAGGACAACGTGCCGACCAGGCTTAAGAGAAAAGGATCCCCTTTTTGGAAAGCACTCAGTGATGTGTGGGAGAACTTGTATGATGGCTTGGATTGGACTTTGGATAATGGCAATCTGGCCCGCTTTTGGTTAGATAGATGGTCGATTAATTAACATCCGCTGGTGATCTATGAGACGGGTGCTACTCCAAAGGATATTGTGTCTGAATCTGTAAATGTGTTTGCTCATTTGGACAGAAGTTAAAAATTGGAACCTGTTTTCGTCGAGTCTTCCATTGGGCATTCTTATGAACCTCATTTCAGGGTCGCGCCCACTGGTAGGGGAAGGAGCCGATGAAGTCTATTGGAAACACTCAGCTAGTGGCATGTTTTCAGTTAAATCAGCATATGAAATTTTAATGGAGGATGAAGCGCACTTAAGGATAAATGAATGGACAAACATCTGGAAGTGGAAAGGTCCATAAAGGATTAAATTATTTGTGATTAGCAGCCAAGGATCGACTCCCTACACGACGGGAGCTACCTAGAAGGACTGTAGTTCAGGATACTCGATGCACAAGGTGTGAGGAGGATATGGAGACTTTAATCCATGTTCTACAGGATTATCGCTGGGCAAAACTGGTATGAAATCAACTGGTGTCAGTGTCGTGTTGGAATGATTTCTTCTCATTACCTTTCAAAGATTGGTTATAGGACAATCTGTCCAATAAATGGGGTATACGTGAGAGTGGGGGATGGGAAATTTGCTTTTGAGTTGCAATTTGGAAAATATGGAACTGGAGAAACATACATACATTTCAGAACCAAGTCCAGATTCTAGCAGTACAAGTCAAATATATCCGAAACAGAGTTCACGAGATTAATATAGCTCTTGAGCAAAGTTTTTTTAACCAAATATGTCCACAACAGAATAGAGAGAGGACATGGCAGCCTCCTGTGCGTGGTTGCCTAAAACTAAATGTAGATGGAGCTGTCAACCTAATTACTAGAGCTTCTATAGTTAGGGGGCTGTTGAGGGACCACAATGGAGTCTGGATCAAGGGTTTTGCCATTAATATGGGTAGAGATTCCATCCTTAATGTTGGGCCCCGTTTTTGAAACCCAACTCTTGCGGAACTCAAAAAGCGTGGGCACAGAATTTCTCGAAATACAAACGTGGGCGAAAACTAACGAAATCAAAACGCTTAAGGTCAAAACTTTTGATTCCGACATCCGAAAATGCATACTTTAGAAAAACGTTGGAAAACTGTAAAGACAAATTACCTCTTCTGAGAAGACGACTTGGTTTAAACAAATCCAAATCGGTATAGTTTTTTTTTCAACGCCATTCAAAGCAATTCAAAATTCAAAACGTATTCATAGGTCTCTCACCTCAATTCATTTGATTCTTCATATTCAATCACGTCTCATCATTTAAGAAAAATCCTATCTTTCTTTTTTTATTCATAAAAATCTCCCACACATATATACCAACAATTCATATACAAATTTCATCAACTTAAACGGAAAACTTCTTCCGATACACTACATTTGAACTCAATTCATTTCATCTATATACAATTCACAAGCCATGTCCATACGCAAATTCACATTTTATATTCATACTCGGATCCATATCTCATCAACATCAAAGATAAATGTTTGCAAACTTTAATAGCGATTCCAACCCACATTACATCACCAATACCAAAATCTAAATACAAAAGACACAAAACTCCAAAATTCTCAACAATTTCTAAGATCTTATTCTTACAACAATCTAACTTAAAATACAACATATGCAAAACAAACGA
>JAOTBA010000205.1:36408363-36441403 GCA_025629845.1 Erythroxylum squamatum
TCTGAGTTCATTAGCTATCCAATCTCTCTCTGGGTTGAGAAGACAACTGAAAAGGAGATTTCTGATGACGAGGATGAGGAAGACAAGAAGGATGAGGAAGGAAAAGTTGAGGAAGTTGATGAAGAGAAAGAAAAGGAAGAGAAGAAAAAGAAAACAATCAAGGAGGTTTCCCATGAGTGGTCGTTGGTGAACAAGCAGAAACCAATCTGGATGAGGAAGCCTGAGGAGATTACCAAGGAAGAATATGCTGCTTTCTACAAGAGCCTAACTAATGACTGGGAGGAGCACTTGGCAGTCAAGCACTTCTCCGTTGAAGGTCAACTTGAGTTCAAGGCCATTTTGTTTGTTCCTAAGAGAGCTCCTTTTGATCTGTTTGATACTAAGAAGAAGCCCAACAACATCAAGCTTTATGTCCGCCGTGTCTTCATTATGGATAACTGTGAGGAATTGATTCCCGAGTACCTAAGTTTTGTGAAGGGTATTGTTGATTCTGAGGATCTTCCTCTCAACATTTCTAGAGAGACACTGCAACAGAACAAAATCCTTAAGGTCATTCGTAAGAACTTGGTGAAGAAGTGCATCGAGCTCTTCTTTGAGATTGCAGAGAACAAAGAAGATTACAACAAATTCTATGAGGCCTTCTCTAAGAATCTCAAACTTGGAATCCACGAGGATTCTACAAACAAGACAAAGCTGGCTGAACTCCTCCGTTATCACTCGACGAAGAGTGGTGATGAGTTGACTAGCCTCAAGGACTATGTTACCAGGATGAAGGAAGGTCAGAGTGATATTTATTACATCACTGGCGAAAGCAAGAAGGCTGTTGAAAACTCCCCATTCCTGGAGAAGTTAAAGAAGAAGGGTTATGAAGTCCTCTATATGGTTGATGCTATTGACGAGTATGCAGTTGGTCAGCTCAAGGAATTTGAAGGTAAGAAGCTTGTCTCTGCAACTAAGGAGGGTTTGAAGATTGATGAGAGCGAAGATGAGAAGAAAAAGAAGGAAGAATTGAAGCAAAAGTTTGAGGGGCTCTGCAAGGTTATTAAGGAAGTCTTGGGTGATAGAGTGGAGAAGGTCGTGGTCTCTGATCGAGTTGTTGATTCCCCTTGCTGTTTGGTGACTGGTGAGTATGGTTGGACTGCCAACATGGAGAGAATTATGAAGGCTCAAGCTTTGAGGGATAGCAGCATGGCTGGCTACATGTCGAGCAAGAAGACCATGGAAATCAACCCCGAGAACTCTATCATGGAGGAGCTACGGAAGAGGGCAGATGCTGACAAGAATGACAAGTCTGTCAAAGATCTAGTCTTGCTGCTGTTTGAGACCGCTCTCCTCACGTCTGGATTTAGCCTTGATGAGCCCAACACCTTCGGCAACAGGATCCACAGAATGCTGAAACTTGGTCTGAGCATTGATGAGGATGCTGGCGAAGCTGATGCTGATATGCCCCCACTGGAGGAAACGGATGCCGATGCCGAAGGTAGCAAGATGGAGGAGGTAGATTAAGCATTCCAATAACTTATTTTGACTTTACTTATAGTTTGTTTTTCTGAAATTGAACTTTTTATGCGACTCCATTTTAAGTGGCTAGCTTTTGTTTTCGCCTCCACGGTGGAGGTGGTCTGTGCTCAGTTTTGAAACCGTCTTTTCGAACGTGCCTTTAAATATTATTAATGTAGTAGCTTGTCTCTCTACGATGATGTCTGTATGGAACACCGCAAATTTTCTTTAGTTAACTGTGTGATCAGAAGTTCTTCGTCTTAAGAGTTTTCACTCGAGTAACGGCACATAAAAGGCGATGCTTTTGAGAAGTTACCTGGAAGTATGTCGAAGCATATATGTCTTTGGCCTAAAGTCAACTCAACCAATTTTGTTAGCTGGCACTAACATAATAATACTGCAAGTAGTCTTCCATCAATGCATTTATCCTCTCCATTTGCCCGTACGGAAGGTTCACTGTGGAGAATTTCGGTTATGCTCCCATCATATTAAACATGAAGTCCAAAATCTGCCTATGAACTGTGTCTCGATCACTCACTATACCCGTCGAATACTGAAATGCTTCACCATGTTTCGATAAAACTGATCAGCTGCCACTTCCGCGGAACAAGTTATGAAGACAACATACTTGGTGAGTTGATCAACCACAACCAGCACTAACACTTTACCATCAACCTTTGGAAACCTCAGAACAAAGTCAAGAGAGATCGACATCCAAGGCCTCTCCGGAATGGGAAAAGGCTGTAACAACTTTTGATTCTGCCTCTCCACATTTTCTTGTTGACATGCAATACCTTCTCGGTAATAAGCTTCAATATCCTGTTCCATGTGAGGCCATACATAAGAACGGGACAACAACGCCATCATCCGCTCATTCCTTAGATGTCCTACCCATTTTGCACTGTCGGAGTCGTACCACCAAAATTAAGAATATGCAATCTACCTCCTTTTCCTAATATTAGCTCATCATCGAGCCACTGGTGTTTTGTTGTGCCGTCACAAATTTCCTGCACCAACCGACAGTAATTACTGTTCAGCAAACATTCCATCACCTATTTCAAATGGGCTATGTGCTTCTCCATACGCATAAGCAGCTCCCACCTCACTACTGCAATAGATTCACCACGGTAGCAACTTCTCTATTACCTTCCCCTTCGACCACAATTGCATTCGACTTCTCTTGCTTCAAACATTCCATTGCAAGATGTGATCCATTGCAAATAAAGCCTCTAATATTTTTACTACTCTTCTGCCCATTTGCGATAGAACTATTACCATACATTTTGCCTTTCCTTTTGTCACATTGATTCTGCCTTCCCTGGTGTTTCAATTTCCCGTTACCATTCCTCTTGTCCTTTTTGTGTTTGAACTGATTAGCAGTCCCTACAACTTATTTGACTTTGTTTGGATGCAAATCCACTAAACGATCACCTGGTGCTATTGCACGCGATAGATCTTGAACCCCTTGCAAACCAGCTAGCAAAATAAACTTATCCTCTTCGGACGTATTCCAAATATCCAGCATCAATAAAGTGAAGGCTTTTACGTAGCTGTTAACTGTCCCCTCTTGTCGTAGCTTCCGTAAAGCTTCACAAGCAACCTACGAAGTGATACAAGGAAGGAATTGTTTCTTCAACTCACAAACCAGTATATCCCTCGTATCAATCCTTTGCCTCCCTAAATTCAATTTGTCATCAATTCTGGCTCTCTACACGAGTTTTGCATCACCAAATAGGTATATGCTTGTAAGTATGACCTTGTCTGCTTCAAGAACACGAGCAACTTCAAAATACTGCTGCATGTCTCGTTAGACATTTTTGTCCTTAAGGGGCAATTTTGTCAATGTCTCATAAAATTGGACTAACATTGATTGCAATTTGGGTTTTAAATAAATTACAGGTTAAATTATGCCATTTGATCCAGATAAAAATAATTAAGTGGCCCAATAAATGATCTAAATCAATGGGTCGAAGTCCAGGTGAAAAATGGGTCCCGATTAGTGTGGACCGGGTCCATATTGGCCTTGTGATGGGGAAGCCCGATATGGAAGCTATATAAAGGTAAGGTCTCCTGCAGTTACTCAAGAAGAGGATTCTTGAGCATAAGGTTCCTGACCCATTAAGGAAGCTCGGGATTTGAGGAAACTGTAGAAAGGTCTTGCCTGTGAGCCGGTGAACACTTTATGCTAAAGGATCCGGGAGATTTGGAGACGTTTGGAGCTCGGAATCGGCATCGGAATCAGAGATGGAACTGAATCCAGGTATTCCGCATTACCTTCGTTTTTAATCCTTTCACGGGACCCTGAGGCACGCAATAAGGTCCCCTCTACGTACTAACATGTGGTATCAGAGCGGTAACGTGATCGGATTGCCGGAAACGGAGGTTTTTCGGTTTTTCATCTCATTTAGTTTTCTGTTATTTTTGAAATCGTTTTTAATCCTTTCACGGGACCCTGGGGTACGTAATAAGCTCCCCTCTACATACTAACATGTCTCACAGAAAAATTCTCCAAAGCCTTTGCATCCCTAGTGCCGTCAAAGTGCTTTAGATCAAGAACTTTTAGCCTTGATCAGTTTGCACCACCCACTGGAACAGTTTGGTTTCACAACAGGGTTAATGTGCATTCCAGTGCACCAATCCGACGATTCCCTTCACCCGAAATGTCATCAAGCTATCTCTGAATCTTGACAACAGATTCCTCAATCTGGTCCAAATGCACAGAAACCTGCATTGTGTCATCCTCTGAAATAGGTCCCAGCCCATGTTCAAGACGAGCCAGCCTTTCTCGAATTGCTTCTACTTTTTGTCCACCAACCATAAAATGCCCGAATGCTTTCTGAACTTTGCTCTGTTGCCATTAGTTACAAGGACAAGTTTAGAGGTTTTTCACAACATAAAAACTTTCCCTCGTAATGGCAACACAATACCACTTATGTTCTAAGCCGCAAAAAGTCAAACAACTAGCAAGCGTGACAATCTATCAAACAGCTTATGTGCGTATCATTTCAACAAACACTTGGTGGGCATGTCGTTTTTACAAACACCTGGAATGCATTTTGTTTTGAGCGTACAATAGGGTAGGACTTTATCAATCTCTTTAAATTAACTTATTACACATATGTATAGTTTAGCATTGTCATAACTCATAACCATCGCACCCTTTCAGACATCCTTATCCATTGTTGCCTTTCAGTAATTATTACAACATCAGATAAGGTTGAAGAACTGTTAACCACCTAATAAATGACCAACTGTCAAGCAACTGTCAATCGATAACACTACCATAACTACGACGACCAGTTCTCTACTTGCTCCTGAATTCTTGTTGAATGTCCTTAATTAATCTAGACCTTAGCCAAATTAGATCAATGTTTAATGTTTCCCATCTGCAATGTTAGGACTTTATTCAAGGTACAAGTTGAAATCGCTTCCTTGCTGCAGCATGCACTCATGCTTTCACTGTTTCGGCCAACAAGTCGCAAAGAGTGGCTTGCTGCCAAAATCATTTGAAATTAACGGCGGAACATACAATCACCTTGTTTATAGTATTAGGAGCTGTTTGATCGTCAGGGTACCGTCGTGTCCTTTCTCCTTTGAGATGGCGTCTGATTATCAAAATTCATATAAATTGGATAAAATAATTTATTTCTTAGATAATTAAATGAGATTGTGAGATGAGCCAACATCACCATACTTGTGGGATCCTTCATTTTGCAACAACTGAAAACGACGGTTGGCAACCAACAGACAGTAAAACCAGAGTTAAGTTGGAAGCTGTGGAGCATGTTCTCTCTTCAGCTGTCTAAAAGTTATGACTACAGAGCATGGGAAAGAAAAGAACAGTCTTAATACAAATGAAGAAATAAGCTTCACTTCAAGGGCTAAGCAACCGGCAAAAGGATGTAGAAGTTAATGTTCCCTCACTGGTATCTAATTATGCACAATCAAAGACCACCAAAATTAAAACCAATAAAGTAAAATCTCTCTTCTGCCCTTCAGTTGTGAAAGGGTCATCTTGTTTACCCAAAAAACAAACCAAACCAAACCAAACCAACCATCACTTGAACGCCCCACACTCCATCCAGAAGATGAAAGAAACATAATAATCAAATTGTGATTGCGAATGTTGAGTTCATGTATCTTCAACTTGCGAGTGGAACACAAAGCTTGGAAATGTAGTCGTTATGTCCCTGCTCATATAAACAAAATGATTATAGGTAAGATAAAGTTGACCATGTAATGGAAAGGGAGCCTAACTGGAATTGCTTTTCCATCAACTCCCTCGGAATATCAACAGTTTATCTCATAACTCTGGAACAATAAACCAAGGCAACAATTTTCAGAGCTTACTTAAGGTACTGAAGGGTCATGTTCTTCAGTAATGATGGATGACGCAAAACAAGGTTTCTCCACTCTTCCTTGTCGATTTTCCCATCGTGTTTTGTGTCAGCTTCCTCAAACGTCTGAAACAATTTTCCAAAGTTCACACTTCTCAAAGAAAAAACTAAATCTCAGCTTTTAAGGCCATGCAAAGTAGATAACTGAAATGATAAATTCAGCATCAGGGAGCACCTTGTCAATTATACTTTCTATGACATCGTCTGAAAGGTTCATACCGGATTCTGCAAGGGTGGCCACTACCATTTGTTTCACCTATTCATCAAAACTTGGATAAACATCACATCTTTATGGTGACAAATGAACTATATAAATTCAAATACCAGATGAAGCATATGGAGAAGATATTCTATATGCTAATGATTACCTCCTGCCTCTCAATGAACCCTTGCTGCTTGAGATCATACAGCTGAAAAGAAACTGCAACAAATATCATGAGATTTATAGATTGATGCTTCAAAATTAAAATAATGAATTTTAAAATGGACCCTATCAGCTGGATTGAACATGTGGCCATTAGATAAAGTCACAACAAGAAAGGATCACTCTCAAGATATATACATTCTATCTTATCATCAATTGGAGCATTTGGATGAAACACAGAAAGAGCACGTGCGAACTCTTCAAAACCTAGAATCCCATTGTGTTTTGTATCAAACAAGTCAAAGACCTGGAATCCACAAGCAGCCAAAAAGGATTAGTAATCCATTTAACTACAAATAAACAAACAACTAATCTGCTTATTATATAAAATTTGAATAAAGATCAAGAAGTACCCTATCAGCAAATAAGCTCTCCTTTTTGTTTGTCTTGAACAATGCTAACTGAAATTCTTCCTGCAGTGGAAGTGTTGAAAAAAATTGCACATAAGTTGCTCAATAATCACAAGAACATACAGTGAGGGGGGAAAAAAAAAAGTTCAAAGACCACTATGTTAAACTGAATATTTTGGGCGTGTATCAAGATATTAACCTTATTGATAAGCCCATCATCAATCACGGCGCTGCTGATCTTCTTAAAAAGTTCATACAGAGCCTCTATTTCACTTACACTGACTGCAGAGAATCCAAATGATCTTCAGGGAAATTGCTATGATGAACAAATGCATTTGGTATAATGCACAGAAGATATGCCATGGTTGTAACAATAGAATGTGTTCCCTGAAAACCTTACTTCAAAATATTGGTACCACTTCCAGAGATACTATCTATTATATTTTTATAAAACATTACTGTGGCCATAAAATTTCCCCAACACAAGCACCATATAAGTAGAATTCTATATTGCATATAAGTGTCCTAATTATCTATATGCTAAGTGTACAAAGAAGTAATATGGGAAACTATTAGAACTGGTAGATCAAACAATAAGTGGCATTAAAGACACTAGTTAAGCTGCATACAAACTGTCTCCCTAGCAAGAAGTTCAGGATCTTCAAGGCCTCTTGATTGTTTGTATATATCAAAATCACAACACCTTAAAATGTAAGCAATGAACCCCTCTATACACTGCAACATGATATATTATGAGCACTAGAACACTCCATCCCTGCAAAGTAGAGACAAGAGTCAGGGGTTCTCTACGTTCAATAAACAGGACGATAACAAACCATGCATATGCTATAAGATGAACCTTTTAACCATTTCCCGCTTCAGTTGAATTAAGCCAAACTGCCTAGCTGTAAATCCTTGAGCGCTCAACAATACAACAGTTCCACCTAGATCAAATGGATTATGACTGCAACTTCAGAAAGATATGATTGTAAAGACAACTTCAAAAGCCAAAATAGTTATAATATCTCCTCTTTTCCGGACATGATTATAAACACAGACATGAAAACTGAAGAGGGAAAGCAAGGAATAATTCAGGAAATATTTTATGTTGTGAAGAGAAAATTTTTGCATTAAGTATTTGTTTTATCAATATGGTGACAATTAACATGTACAGATGTTTCCAAAGAAAAAGGCATTTCAGACATCAAGATCAACAAGCAAAAGTAAATATCCCCAAAGAAGCACCTGAAATGCAAAAAAAGGTAATGGAATTGAGCAAGTACATAAAAGAAAATTCCTGAATTGGTAAGATTTTGACAGACACAGTTGCCACTGTGCAGGCTTGCCTACATGGAAAAGTACAACAGTTTCTCATTGTAGAACAAGAGGGTACTACTGAATAGCAGGTATAACACTCTCCTGCTCAAATAATGTACTAGTTTTACAGCTTGATCTCTATCAAACATGAACTAATTCAATGAAACTCCAGGCCTTAGAGAATTTAGATAAGGTAACTCAAACAGTTTCCCAAGTGGAAGCTGAGCTGCCAGAGTAAAGGCTCAAGTGATTCTGTAAACCACAGCACGAAATTCCATTGTTGCCATCGAGCAAAGGATTACCAGCCCCCAAGTGAGAGATACAGCAAAATGGAAGTGAACTATTGTGATACTGCATTCTAAGAACGTATTGAATTTTTGACTAGTCACACACTCATCCCCTGATCTATGTAGCCATCCATATTTGGGTGACTCAATTATATCTATTTCATTTTTCATTCAGCTACCCCATTAGATATATTTCAGTTCTCATGAGAGCAAATTTTAACAATTAGAAGATGATGCCACAACAATTCCTAAACTAATCCAAACTCAGGCATTGAGTATTCAATAGACTTCCAAATCACAAATAAGACACAAACCACTTGAAAAGAACTTTTGTCAAGCAACGCTTTCTCAACCGAGAAATTTAGGAGTTCACAAGCTTAAGAAATTCAAACAAGATTAGTAAATCGAAATCCATAAAGTGCAGAGTCTATTCTCATTGAAGCTCTTCCACTAAATCCTTAAGAGTTGCAGCAAGCGTCAGAATCACTGAACAGGTAATAACAAAGCCCCTTGTAGCTTCAACTAAGTCGCATAGACAAATCATAATCAGAAGTGAAGCGAAAAGGCACCGATCTTGACGTGCCAAATCATTGACCACGATCCAAGATCCAAAATATAAAACTAAGCAAAACCCAATAAGCTCAAACCTCCCAATCAAGGCCCACCATGGATCTATAAACCAACATGCAGTCAAGACTTCAAAATTATCGTCTTTAAGAAACGATAAAGCTAATCTTTTGGGAACTTTAGAAACAGGAGAATCTTCACACAAAAAAAAGAAGAAAGAGCATGAAGGAAAAACATTAATCGTGAAGATTATTCCTAACAAATACGGAACAAAAGGGAAGAAACGAATGTTTCATACTCAAAAAGCCAAAAAAAGAGAAACAATCTCTAACCTGGAGAGAACCGAAAACAATGGAAGAAGAAGCCTAAGGTCGTGCAGAGCAGAGGATGCCTGGTGAGGGATATTTTTTTTTCCTATTTCCTTTTTCTTTTCATAAAACAAAAACAGAACTAAAGCTTACGCCTTTACCATTATATCAGAAAAGTATGTTAAATATTAAAATAATAAGTGTCTTGGACACTTAATCATGCCATGCGACGCCGTATCCTCGATCAGTTCCATTCCTAAATAGTTGGAATTTTGATAGATATTAGCGTACTGTCGGACTTTCTCAACCGTACTTTAGCGATATTTCAACCGGATCAAAGTAAAGCGTTTTTTCTGTAATTAATAAAAAATGGGTAGGAGGATTATACGGGTGAGTACTCTAATACGGATAGGGATAGGGAAAGGGACTCAACGTAAGTGTTGTGAGCACCAAGCATATCCTAGTACAACAAATAATGGATAAAAAGGCCAAACTGTAGATCCTGTGCCTCTGACTACTGCCCTACAGCTACAAGTCCCGTTGCTCCCCGCAGCGCCACCCCTGCCAAACCCATTGGCTGGTGGCGATGCGATGGTAGTAGCTTGACAGTTGACACACGTGCAATCCTAACCCCTCTTTACTTTAACCCATAAGGGAACAAGGTCAAACAGATACACGGATGCCTTGTAGCATAAATAACTTTAATTTCTTCTCTATTTTTAAAATTTTATTAAATTAGATGGTGGTTGTGTTCTATTCTTTCCACGTCAGATCAGTGTTGGCTGTAAGATAAGATGAGATCATTCCATTGCATTTTCCATGCAGAGGAGGTTCCGATCAATTTAATCATGCATGAACTCAACTCTAATGTTTTGACATTCTCGCCTTCCTCACAGCCAAATGTCCATTGTAATAACATCATTAGTAATACACACAAATGTGCAAAAATTTGTTTCTACTGCATCATCTTCTTCTACTATCTCGGTAGTCCTCCTCACTTTCTTTATCCTTTAAGAAACCAAGAAACGCCAGAAAGCCAAAAAGGAAGAAGCCGCCTGACCAGTTACCTCCCCCGCCGCCACCGCCGCCGCCGCCACCATCATCGCCTCCTGGTGGAAATCCAGGCCCTCCGTCATCAAGTTTGGGTGTTATTGCTGGTTCTGAAATTAGATTAACCAACAACACATTAAACCTATAGGTATCATGATGCACAAACATGAAGAACATATAATCAACAGGAAAGCACAAGAAAATTGGATGGTACGCAATCAAAAGCAAAACTTTATCTGCTTAGATGGCTAGATCTAACTTTTCCACATCAGAAGCACTTTCTTATCCTGGGGTCTTATCAATTTGTCTATTGCTCCCAAATAGACGGTAATTACCTCGTACAGGAGCCTTTGTGATTGTTGGCGCCTCACGTGTAACGGTTTGAGTCTGTCCTGAAGCACTGCATCGTGCGTTCTGCAGGAAAAGAAAATGGTTTAACCTTTAAATCTTATAATTCTTCACTTTATCACACAGTGGTTTCCAGAAATTGAAATAAAACACAATTGCAAAAAATGAGATCATGAACTGAATCATCCTGAAAAACAAAGCAATAGTGACTCCAGTGAGAAACTTTTAGGCCAACTCATTTGCACTGATTGAACATGTAGATTCCATGTACAAACTAAAATATCTCAAACTCAGTACAGCAACAGATGGTTCTAATAACCAACAGTCGATCAACCATGCACAAAGAGTTGAAATTATTATCACGTTAAATGAATTAGAGATATGCTTAGCAACCTGAAGCATGCATGTTAAAAATTCTCACCTGGACAGCGGCACAAATAAAAGGTCTTCTTCTTTCAACAGCTGGTAATTGCACAAGCCCTAGTGGTCCTGATGCAACCAACTTACCATGCCTTCCGCTTGCATGAAGAGATCCAACTGGACGGCATCCTCTACGCTTAATTTGACCTTTGCACGGAGCAAATGCTCCAACTGTAAGAAGATTAAAGTTTCTCTTCATCAGAGTCTAATGCATGGACACCTAAAGCACAACAACTCATTTTAAATAAGAATAAAAAGTTACCTGATCCTGCTAGAGGCAAGGAGCTGACAGTACTTGTGGTCATCACTTGCTTCTTGGCGGCAATGCAACAAAATAACCACAAAATTAGCTTTTACATAGCATGAAATTCATATTTAAAGAGTAGGAGGCAAAGTTAATCCATCAAACAATTTATTGTCTCAACACCCATTTATCAAGTATAGAAATGAAGTTATGTATGCAAAAACTGAGGAATATGAAGCAACATCAGCATAGAAGAGCATTTAGGAGGTAAAGTTAATCCATCAAACAATTTATTGTCTCAACATCCATTTATCATGTCTATAAATGAAATTATGTATGTCAACTGACGAATATGACACATCATCATCATAGAAAGCATTTAACACCAAAACCCTAAGGTCGGGTTAGCTAATTGGAATTGCAAGCATATCATAGTAATTTAGTTGGAAAGAGTTGCTCGAAATTGCAATTCTTTGCAAATACCCCAAGCATTTGACAATTATAGAAAATGTCCAAATTCCTTTAAACTAAGTGAAGAATTAGAATTCCAATTCTATAAATAGTCTAACAAATTATTAGCAACATAGTTCTAATTCTAATTCCAAGTCCCGAATTTCAGCCAAAGTAAAATAATAAACAACTCAACAAATTACAATAGCTAATCAAGGAAAATTAAGTAGCCATTATAAAGATTAATCTTCAGTAAAAATAAAGACCCAAATCATTAACAGATGAATAATTTCATTGCATTTCTATCTCAATCATACGAAAGAAAAAAAAAATGGAATGATTTCTAACCTTTCTAGTTGAAAACCCCCAAAGGAAGGACTTCTCTAGGAAATGATAAGCTTAGCAGATTGATTGGTTAAATTTCACAGAACTCCAAGAGGTTGTTGTAGTTGTAGACTACACTACTGTGAAAGACATTTAAATATTTAAAACATGATTAATAAGTTAAACAATAAATAAACAATAATTATGAGGCATATACAGACAAAAAATCAAAGATAAAATCCCTTCAGAACACCTCAGTTGAAATAAGATATATGGGAGTACCAAAATCGAGAAGAAAATAGAACAATATAGATCTAAGCAGTTGAGTTGGATTAAGCAAGTCGTAATTTGGAAATCAAAATACAGGAGAAACGATAAAGCTAATCTTTTGGGAACTTTAGAAACAGGAGAATCTTCACACAAAAAAAGAAGAAAGAGCATGAAGGAAAAACATTAATCGTGAAGATTATTCCTAACAAATACGGAACAAAAGGGAAGAAACGAATGTTTCAGACTCAAAAAGTCAAAAAAAGAGAAACAATCTCTAACCTGGAGACAACCGAAAACAATGGAAGAAGAAGCCTAAGGTCGAGCCGAGCAGAGGATGTCTGGTGAGGGATATGTTTTTTTTCCTATTTCCTTTTTCTTTTCATAAAACAAAAAACAGAGCTAAAGCTTACGCGGTACGCCTTGACTATTATATCCAATGTTTTAAAAACTGGACCGGACATCGAACCGATCGAAAGAAAGGTTTAAGGTTTAAAGGTTCAACCGGTAGTAAACCGCTATCAAACCAGAATATAATAAATAAGATGAAAATTTTATAAGAATAAATAAAAATAAAATATTACAGAAATTGATATGAAATAGAGGTGTAAATGTTACAGAAATTGATATGAAATAAAGTTCCAAATATTACAAAAATTGATATAAAATAGAGTTCTAAATATTATAAAACTTATCACTACCATAAATTGATATAAAATAAAGTTCTAAATATTAAAAAAATTAATATAAAATAGAGTTCTAAATGTTACAAATCTCCTCCGTACCAAAGAGGAGTTAAGCCAAATTATTTTAGATAATCGGCTTTGTTAACGATGGAATGCTAGTAACAAAGCTTTGCAAGAATTCTAATAAAAAGTTAAAAACAGACATAAATTAACTGAACCTGCCATGCAAGTGTTTCAGACTATAAGTCTATAACCAAACTCCATCCTAATGGAACTCTAATAGTCCATTCTTAACTAAAAAAGCTAAACCTCATTCTCACGCAAATCTAAAAAAGCTAAGCCTCATCCTCAAGCAACTCTAAAAAAGCTAATCTTAATACTCCTTTCATGTTTAGGATTATGGTGCCCTATGCTTCAATCTAGACTCTTCTTCTAAGCTGTAGATGTTTCTTTGTTAGTGACTCGTCGGAAAATAAAACAACTTCATTATCTTTTTCAGCGTGAGAGAAGCACAATGATAACGCCGATCGTCAAGACTAAAGGTCGCACTTTTTCACTTCTCTTCGACGTTACTGAGGAAGAACTCGACGACTAAAACTTCCGCTTCTTCTTGGGCTGCCGTCAACCGTCTACTTCCGATGGAACCGGTTTTAGAGATGAGAAGAATAACTCTTCATTCCCTGTTTCCCTCTGCCTTTGTCAAGATTTAGATCACCCCCTCCGACGCAGTCCGTTCAGTATACTTCTGGTCGACCAACGGTTCCGTTGTTGCAAAAAAACCAGACCAGACCGGACTGGACCGTACGATCCGACCGAAACCCGCCGGTTTTTATACATAGAGGTTTTTAGGAAAAACCGAACCGGACCACTGACCGGTTCAAAAAAATTTCGGTAGGACCGTACGGTCCGGTTCGGTTTTTAAAACATTGATTATATCAGAAAAGTATGTTAAATATTAAAATAATAAGTGTCATTGACACTTGATCATGCCATGCGACGCCGTATCCTCGATCAGTTCCATTCCTAAATAGTTGGAATTTTGATAGATATTAGCGTACTATCGTAATTTGGAAATCAAAATACATTTTCCTTTAGTTCTTTGAGGATAAAGCGTTGCCACTGCCTTGATCTAGAGCTTGGACAGCTTCAAGACCTTAGAGAAAAAAACAATCGTCTTGTCTTTAAGCTTTCTAGGAGACAATTCATGTTTTAAGGGATTGTAGATGGGCAAGATTGATGTGGAATCAGTTCGTGCCTGTGGATTTACTAGAGTGATTTTTTTCTCTTTGCCTTTTAAAGTTTGGCTAAAGGAAACTTGAGAAATAAATGTGGATTCAATGTGTATGGTGACTGGGATAATTGTTTTGGGGTTGCGGCTTGGAGCGTATGGAATTGGAGGAACATGAATATTTTCCAGAAAAAGAAATCAATCCCCGTCTGTGCAAGCCAAAAACATTCTAAATAGAGTTTATGAAATTAATATAGTCCACAAGGAATGCTCCATTAGTCATACTGGTGGGCAGTAGGATAGGAAAGAAAATGGCAGTCTCCTCCACGCGGTTGTTCGAAAATGAATGTGGATGGAGCAATCAACCCAAATAATGGTTTATCTACTATGGGTGGTTTGATGAGAGACCATAATGGTTTTTGAATTTCAGGTTTTTCCATGAATATTGGCAAGGGCTCAATTCTTAAAACTAAGCTTATGAGAATTTTTCGTGGATTGCTTTTTTCCTAGAGTCAAGGGATAAAGAATGTCTTGGTGGAGTCTGACTGCAAATTAGCCATCAATCAAGTTCTAAATGGAGAAGCTATGAATGGCAATGGGCATCTATTAAACAGTATTCAGGAGCTTCTTTGTCGAGATTGGAGGGTGAGCATCTAGCACATGACTAGGGAGGCTAACCGGTGTGCGGACTCTATTGCAAAGTACGCTCACTGTCTTATGAATGGTTCTCATGTTCTGATCTATCCTCCGCTTTGGTTGGGGGAGCTTTTGATGTATGATATTCGAATTGCTCATACTGTTGATTAGTTTCTAGGCTTGTTGCCTCCTTCAAAACAAAAACAAAAAAAGAGAGAAAGATGAAATAAACAAGCTCATGAAGAAAAGAGCCACAAAGATCGTACCTTCAAGGTTGCACCTATGAAATCTGAAGTGGGTCACAAAGTAATTGAGTAGTATAGTGTTGTAAGTTCATAAAAGAAGGGGTTGCTTGTTTTGGTTCAGCGCATTAAAGTGAGGTTAATATTCACAAACGTGAAAGGCAATGATGACAATGATAGGAACAAAGAAGAAACCAATACTTCTTTAGGCTTTTTAGGACCTTAGGACATCGTAAACTCAAATTTGGAATTATGTTTCTGGGCAGGCTTATTAAATGATAAATAAGTTTCATTTATCACTTTGTTTGCTTGAATTGAACACTTTTTTTTCTTTTTCGCCTATTTTGATGTAGTTGAATTAGTTCATTGAATATTTATCATGTGATAGGCCTGCCCAAAAAATGTAGTTGCAAATCCAATTTTACTACGTCTTCGTACTCAATCTTTGTTTTCAAATTTTCAGAGCTTATAACATTAGTGGGCAGATATGGAGCTTTAGAGTTTATATGCTGCTTGATGAAGAGAAAAATTTTGTATTAAGTATTTGGTTTATCAATATGGTTATAACTGACATGTACAGACGTTCCCAAAGAAAAAGGCATTTCAGAAATCAAGATCAACAAGCAAAAGTAGATATACCCCCTGAAATGCAAAAGAAGTGGAATTGCGCAAGTACAAAAAGGAAAATTCCCGAATTGGTAAGATTAGGACAGAAGTCAATTGCCACTATGCAGGCTCGTCTAGATGGAGAAGTAGACCGGTTTTTCATTGTAGAACAGGGGGCTACTGAATAGGGGGTATGATGCTCTCCTACTCAAAGAATACACTAGTTTTGCAGCTTTATCTCTATCAAAGATGAACTATTTCAGTGAAACTCCAGGCCTTACAGAATTTAGATAAGGTACCTCAAACAGTTTCCTACTCTCCTACTCAAAGAATACACTAGTTTTGCAGCTTGATCTCTATCAAAGATGAACTATTTCAGCGAAACTCTAGGCCTTACAGAATTTAGATAAGGTATCTCAAACAGTTCCCTACGTGGTAGCTGACCTACCAGAGTAAAGGCTCAAGTGATTTGGAACAACAGCACGAAATTCCTTTTGTTGCCATCAAGCAAAGGATTACTAGTCACTGAAGTGAGTGATAAAGCAAAATGGAAGTAAACTATTGTGGTACCGCATTCTAAGAAGCATGTTGAATTTTTCACTATTCATGCACTCCATCCCCTGATCGAAGTAGCCATCCATATTTGGGTGACTCAATTATATCTATTTCATTTTTCATTCAGCTACCCAATTAGAAACATTTCTTTCTCATGACACCAAATTTTAACAATTGGAAGATGTTGCAATAACAACTCCTAAACTAATCCAAGCATTGGCATTGAGTATTCAGTAGAAATCCAAATCATAAATAAGACAAAAACAACTTGAAAAGAACTTTTGTCAAGCAATGATTTCTTAAACGAGAAATTTAGGAGTTCACTAGCTGAAGCAATTCAAACAATATTAGTAAATCGAAATCCACAAAGTACTTAGTCTTTTCACATTGAAGCTCTTCCACTAAATAGGTAATAACAAAGCCTCTCGTAGCTTCAACTAAGAAGCCACACACACAAATCAAAATCAAAATCAGAAGTGAAGTGAAAAAACACGGTTCTTGACGTTCAAAATCACTGAGTAAGCACAATCCACGATTCAAAATATAAAACTAAGCGAAACCCAATAAAGTACAAACATCCGAATCAAGACCCACCACGGATCTATAAACCAATTTTCATTCAAAACTTTAAAATTATCGCCTTTAAGAAACGACGTAAAGCTAATAGTTTTGGAACCTTGAATACACAACAAAAATAATAATAATAAAGCACAAACAATCATCGTAAAGATTAATCGAAACAAATGTTTCAGACCCAAAAAGCCTAAAAAGAGAAACAATCCATAACCTGAAGAGAACCGAAAACAATGGAAGAAAGGATATGTTTCTCCCTATTTCCTTTTTCTGTCATAAAACAGAGCTAAAACCTACGTTTTTATTACTATATCAGAAAAATAAGTTAAAATGATTGCAATGGAGAGCTTCAAGACCTTAGAGGAAAAAGAAAACCATATTTGTGTCTTTACGTTTTCTGAGCAAGCAAAGAGAGATGAAATAAACAAGTTTACGAAGGAAAAAAGCCAAAAAGATCGTACCTTTGAGATTCACCAACGAAATCTGATGTGGGAAAAGGAATTGAATAGAATAGTGTTGTAATTTCATAAAAATGGGGATTGCGGGCTTCTGGTTTAGGGCATCAACTTGAGGTTAATACTCGCAGACGTGAAAGGCGGTGATGACAATACAGGAAGAAACCGGTGCATCTTTAGGCTATTTTTGGGACCTTACGACGTCGTACACTCGGATTTGCAACTACTTTTCAAAACCCGTATCATTTTGGAATTTTTATTTTGATTTGTTAATCGAAAAGATAAGATTATGTATTATCATACTTTTTTAAATTTAGCGTTTCAGTAAGATTTTAACTGTGTTGGAATTTATTTTTGGAGCCCAACTTCAGATTATGAAACGTGGGCTTAATCCAATAAAATTTTCTTAACCATCATCGATTCATCTTCTAGTTTTGATATCACAACTGTTGGACTCTGCTTGTTTCCAGAGTCCAACTCTTACTCTGATATCACATATGTTGGATCCCGCTTGTTTCCGGAATCCAACTTCTTGCGAAAACATTATGAAACGTAAGCGTGCATATTACCTTGAAGCGTTATTGCATTGAACCCTCATTAGCCATCATCTGTTCATCTTCATTCTCATAATATCCCTAAAATTTCCTCACAATTTGTTCGATAGCGTGCCCATACAAATTAATCACCATAATCAAACTCATTTTGCCTATTTGTGAACATAATTTGGAAATCTTTAAACCAAAATTTCAATGTGACTTCTTCAAAGAAATTGAAGCTCTAAGTCTCTAGTTTGTTTTGAAGAAAAGAATCATCTTAATCGGAGCTCTATAGATGGTATTAATAAATTTGATTGGTCAAATTAAACACTTCTTCGTTGTAGTTGAAGTTTATTGATTATTTTATCTTTGAAATTTTTAGAGTTTATATCATTAATGATAAAAATTAGAAATTATTAAATGAAAATTTAACACAATCCACTTATTTATCGACCAAAATCTTTTACTAATTGGACTCTAGACTCCTTATTTTAAATATGCTTTATATTTAAAAATATAGTTTTATTTAAAAGATTTTATAAATAAAAGCCTGAACTTGACCTAAAAACTCAATCAACTTGAGTCAATCACGTTGACTTCAAGTTGGGTAGAGTCAAGCATCAAGTTATTTTTCCATTCCTACCATCGTCTCCTTTGAATATCTCATAATATATTGACTAACATGTTTTATAACAAAATAAATGTTAGGCTGCATGATAGTTAAAAATCTTTCCTATAAGTTTTTATAATAACTTGGAGAATTAAGAGTTTATCCCATTGAATCAAGTTTTAATTTGCTATCTAGGGGAGTAGTTGCGAGTTTAGTTTGTGGCATACCAGTGTTTTGAAGCAAAAATAAAATGTATTTATAGTGATTAACAGAAATACCTTTGCTGGAGGTTAACATTTCAATGCCAAAAAATATTTCAAGGAACCAAGTCCTTTAATTGGGAATTGATGCTAGAGGTTCTTTTTCAAGTCAGCAATAGAATCATTATTACTCCTGCCCATAATGAGATCATCGACGTAAATAAGCACTATTAGTTTGTTAATCTTTCCAAGTCAAACTTATAATAAAGAATCAATCAAACTCCTTGAGAAATAAGAGCTTCAAGGGCAAAACTCAACTTAGAAAATCATAAATAGATTTATGAAATTTACAAACCAAATTGGAATTACCACTTTGAGGATGACCAGGAGGAAGCTTCATGAATTTCTTCTTCAAGATCATCGAACAAAAAAGTATTATTATGTCCATTTGAGAGAAAAACTAGCCGTTATCAATAGCAACGAATAAAAGAACTCTAATTCTGGTCATCTTAAAAATCAGAGCAAAAGTTTGTTTTAGTCAACACCAAATTTTTGAGTAAATCCTTGAGCTAGACGATGCATTTTATGGCAATCAATAGATACATCAAAGTTGAACTTGATCTTGAATACCGAAAAGACTATCAACTGCATTCGCCCTCTTATATATATACATATGTATATTCTCTCACTTTACCCTTATCTTTCTTGTTTTTTATTTTCACCCCTAAGGTTACTATTCACAAAATCATCTTCTTCCTCTATTCTTCACTAACAATGATTCTAACCGGCCAACCATCTATACCAATAAACTCCTCTTTAAGTCTGTTATAGCAATACCTAATTTACCTCACAACCCCAAAATCATCACAAAAATTGAGAAAAATAGAAGAAAAACTTAAATATTTGATTTGAGGCCTCCGGTGAATGTTATCCACACCACGATCACCATCAGATTCCTCTTGATGTCAGGAATCTGATGGTGATCGTGGTGTCGATTTCCTATATTGCTGTCGATTGACGAAAATAGAGGTTAGGACTCTGAAATAATATTTATTCAATTCATTGAGATTGGTTGAGAATATAAGTTTCTTATAGTTGTAACATTTGTTATACTAAACAGGAGCTTTCATTTGAAATAAAAATCGTTAAATCTTATACTGAAAAAAAAATTAATTACCGAAGGAATATCCAATCATTGGAGATACTGTTTTGGTGACCTTCTAACAAATTTTATTTTAGAAAATTTTTGAACAAATCGTACAAATTGTGCTAATCATTTTTCATTAAGAACTATAGTGAAATTCTTAATAGTTTGCGAATTAAAAATCACAAATATTTAGACGAGAATAGGAATAAGGGTAGAATTGCATAATTGAACTATACTAGTAAACCTAATGAGTCCTAAATTGTTAATTGAGCCCAACGACATGTAAATGACACTAATTAGGATATTTTCTTTCCCATCTTACAGGTCTATCAGAAGTAGAATCCACATCATAAGGTTCGAACTAATAAGTACATCAATCAAGTAAGTTCATATCTATCTACCGATACCAAATCTATAGGGTTAATTTTCATAAAACCATTCTCTTCCTCTACTCTCAACCACTATTGACTTTAACCGGTTAACCATATATATCAATCAGCTCCTCTCTTCGAGCCTATCATAACCACACTCATTTTACTTCACAATAACACATCACAAAAATTGAGAAAAAAAATCAAAGAAAAATTCAAATCTTCGATTCATTGCCTCCGGTGAGTGTTGTTGACACCATTACTACCAGTAGACTTCCATCAACCTCAGGAGCAAAAGTTTTATGGTCTTGTCGTCGGTCATCACCTATATCACTATCGATTAACAAAATTAAAGATTAAGGCTTTGAAATATTTTTTCTTCAATTCGTTAAGATTGTTTAAGAATATGAGCTTATTGAAGTTATAGAACTTGTTCTATTAATCAAAATCTTTCATGCGGTGTAAAAATTGTTAAATTGTGATACAAAAAAAATTCACCGAAGGAATATTCCAGTCGCCAGAGATAGGTTTTGACGACCTTCTGGTGATTTTTATTTCAAAAATTTTTTGAAAGAAATCCTATAAATTATATTGATCATTTTTTTTCTTAAGGACTATAATGAAATTCTTAATGGGTTGAGAATTAAAAATCATGAAAAGTTTCAACAAGAATAGGATCGAAGGCCAAATTGCATTATTAGACCATACTAGCAAATTTAAAGAGTCCTAGGTTGTTAATTAAGCCCAACGACTTGTAAATGACACTAATTAGGATATTTCCTTTTTATAGCTATATCATGAGTGAGATCCACATCGCAAAGTTCAAATCGATAACTAAATCAATAAGATATGAACATAGTTATCTACTAATACAGAATTCATACCTTCTAGTGAGTATTGTTATAGATTGATATGATTGATAACATGTTAAGCCATGATAGATGATCATATCCTTATATACGTGGATATGATATAATATATAGAAGTACTTCAAGTATATACATGTAAATATGTAATTTAAGTAGTCATTATCGTGATGCCTATACAAGTAATACCACGATATCTAAGAATATGGATATGGGGATTAGTACCTATTGTAGGAAGAAAAAATGTGTAGAATGTGCCACCTGATGGGTATGTATGAGGACTAGGTACGCATTTGTTTGTTTATGCGAGAAGATTATGATATAATACAGACTGATCTTAGTTAATACTTGGCTCTCGGTTGAGTCATTATTTGACATATATATTATTAATTTGATTGTGACTTTGGACGTATTAAGTGAGGATTGGCCTATTAGTGATGCTTAGCTCCTCGTAGCCTCTTTGGACTAAGAGTGCCTTACGACTATATTAGTACAGACGTATGATTGGGCTGTTAGTGAGGCTTAGTACCCCGTAGGGATGCCAAAAATTGTCTGCCCGACCCAACCCGACCCTCTCAAATCGGACCACGGGCCATAGGCCACGAGCCAAGGAGGTGGGATGGGGCCTGGGCTCTGGGCAAGTAGCCAGGCCCGTAGCCCGCCCAAGATCATCAAACAAAATGACATCGTTTTGTTTGTAGTAAAACGACGTCGTTTTGTTACATGTTTAAAATAACTTCCGTATGCAAAACAACGTCATTTAAGTTACATACAATACAACTTACAAACATAAGACAAAATGACATCATTTTATTAAAGCAAAAACGACGTTGTTTTGTTGAAAGCAAAAGCGACGTCGTTTAAGTAAGTAAAAGCTTAAAAAATCAGAAGCAAAATGACGTCGTTTTGCTTCTCATTAAACAAAACGCAGCAGGCTTCCCTTCCCCCCTCACCCAGCCACTACCAGTCACTCACACGCGTTGTTTTGCTTCTCATTAAATGAAACGCAGCAGGCGTCCCTTCCCCCTCACCTAACCACTGTCAGTCACTCATATACGCACTCCTCTGGTTTTTCACTTCAATCACTTGACTTTTCTTCGCGTTACTGTTCTATTCTTCATCCATTCTTCTTCTTCGTGTCACCCAGTCACGTTCTTCCTTCGTTGTTCTTCTTCGTGTCATCTATCCTTTATCTTCGACCGTGAAGTCACCAATGCTCAAAATAACCAATGATCTAATGTACTTCATTCTCTCTTGTCAAATTTGGTTTTTAATTAATAGTTGATTGTTTTGATAATTGATTTGGCTAATTTGAGAACTTTGTATATTAATAATGGGAATATGGATAATGCATGTATAGTGTTTGATAAAATGCTCATCTCTTGATTGTTAGTTGTTTTGCTTCTTTAATAGATCACATGTAAAATTAATCTATTAGATCCTGAACCTTTTTGGTTTAAATGAGAGGATCAAGAGCAAATCAAATTGGGATATGCTCTCAATGACTTGGGACCATGCATGCTTAGGTGTCTAAAACTTGCATGTCAGAACCATATAGTTCTTTCATATAAAGATTGCATGCACATATATATACAATATGATTCTAATGACTTAAAATTATGTAACGATTTCAATTTAACTGATATTTATAGATTCAATGTTTCTCTATTCCTGACCTGTTACTCTCTCAAATAACTGATATTTTGGCCTCTCTTTCAAAGTGTTGTTTCCTTGTCTTTTGAGGCTAGTCCATTGTTCTTTAAGCTTATATATGATCACCGAGTAATAAATCGAAATTTATTACTCAGTGCCATCTATTTTGCATTTATGGTTTTAATGTATGAAGTCTTTGTATGTTTCGAGTCTTCTGAGTTCTGACTACAAATGTTAACAAAGCCTTTTTGGTTTTTGATTATTTTTTAGTATTGAAGGTAAATCCATATAGAGAATCCTTGAAGCCTATATGTACTACACTATAAGGATAATTAGTTATACACCATAAAAATTCAAAAAAATGCAAGTCCGAACTATTTGATGGTATATTATTTTTGTTTACAATATTCATTTAGCTTTCTCCCTTTTGAATCAGTGAAGTTGTAAGAGAGGTTGGCCTATTATCTTCCAATGGAGGAAAGTGAAGGGCCAAAATTGGAAATTAAGTTAAACAATTAAGGACATAAACGAAGTTCCAAATGCTTGTAAAGAATATGAATGAAGGTGATACAATCCTAGTTAATAGAGTGGTGAGATTCAATACTAATGTAAATAAGAAATGATTGTTTTGTTAACATAAGTTTGATTTAAGAGTAAAGAAAAGCTCCTTTTTCTCCATTTGCAAGAGAAGATCTGTTAGTCTAAAGAGTGCACATTAAAGAACACCCAAACCTTTCTCATGCATCCCACTAGCTAATAAGCTTCCCTTGGAAATGTCATCTCTTATATATGTATACTCTTTATGGTAGAGTTAGTTTAGAGAGTTATAGACATACATTCTTTCTAAGAATGTTTGCCCAAATATCATAGCAAAATCAAAGGCAGTTCATCCACCACCTTGAGATATGTACATAAGAGGCTAAACAATAATTCCCAACTATTAATGGACATGCCCAAACACAACATCTCTCTCGCTCTCTCTCTCTCTCGATCTTGTATGAGGATGTGTTGCTTGATGCTTTTTGCATGGACTTATGTTGATATGAGAATATAGAAGATTAACTTCAAAGTTTGGACAAATACAATACATGTAGAGGATCAATGTTGTTGAACTCTAATTATTTATGTAGAAACTAATGATGTTGTTATATGTTGTGCTTCCTGTTTTATGAGAGAGTGATCTAAAAAGAACAAAGTTTACATTTACTTGGATGAGCATTTTTGATTATTTCTAACCTCAAGTATTTATATGTTTTTTGGCAGATGGTTGAGCATATTCCTTCAGTTGAAAGTTTTAATTCAGTACTGAAGTAGAAGTGGAAACTTCTATTTCGACACCAAGTGAGGATAGATGTTCAATTAAAACTCAAGTTACTCAACATAAAAGTGAAGTTTGGAATCACTTTAAGAAGACTATATCAATCGACGAAATTGAAAAGGCAAAGTGCAATTATTATCAAAAGTTGTATTCGAGTGATTCAAAAGGTGGAACGTCTCATTTAAAGAGACATATGGAATCATGTACTACAAGGAAGATGCTTTTAGGAGGTCAAACATTTTTGAACCCTAACTTTATAAAAGGGAATAATGAAATGACCGTAACAACTTTTGACAACAATAGACCAAATATTTTGATAGCTAATATGATTATTGGAGATGAACAACCATTGTCTATGGTTGAAAGCAAAAGATTCAGGATATTTCTTAATTCACTCCAACCGACTTTCTAGGTTCCAAGTCGGAGTACATTGAGGAATGATATTTTCAAAATTTATGAGGAGAAGAAGAGAGAAACATTAAGAGCATTATCGAGTATTCAAGGACGAATTGCCATGACAACAGACATGTAGATAGCTGATAACCAAAAAAAAAGGATTACATGGCGGTGACGACACGTTATATTGATAATGATTTGAAGTTATGCAATAGACTTTTGAGGTAATTTATATTCTCCAATATTGTTATCATTTACTTTTTTCATTATTTTATGAATTTACGATTCATGTTGGTATGCTTTTTCATGATAGGTTCATTTATATGCCGACATCGCATACAAGTGAAAAATTGGCAAACATGTTGAAAGACTGCTTAATGAATTTAAACATCGACAACAAAGTATCCTCCATCACAGTTGACATTTGTAGCACGAATGATGCTATGATTGAGAAGTTGAAGGTAAGATGCAAGTTGGGAGCTTATTGGATAGAGGTAAGTTATTTCATATCCGTTGTTTTGAACATATTCTTAACTTGATTGTGAAGGATGAGTTGGAGATCATAAAGGAAGCAATAGAGTGTATTCAGAATAGTGTTCTATATTGGAGTGCAACTCCCAAAAAGAGTTGAAACTTTTGAAGATGGTGCACAAATTTTATGCATTCTGAATTCAAAGAAGTTGGTTTTGGATTGTCTAACTAGATGGAACTCAACCTTTAAAATGTTGGAGTCAGAAATCCCATATGCTCAGCTGTTTATCATACTACCCGAAAGGGATTCTCAGTATACCTGTATACCATCAGAAAATCAATGGGACTTGGCTAGAGAACTTTGTATGAAGTTGAAAGTATTCAATAATCGGACTGAATTGTTCTCAGGAACAAAATATCCAACTTTGCATTGTATCTTTAGCACTATGTCCAACATAAGCATGTTTTATCATTGTGGATGTTTGACTCCAATGTAGTTATTCAGACTATGGCAGAGCGGATGGGATAGAAGTTTAATTCTTAACCAATGCAGTTATTCAGACTATGGCAGAGCGGATGGGATAGAAGTTTAATTCTTATTGGTCTAATGTTGGAGATACTATTGTAGTATTATATGTGTTGGACCTGAGATACAAGATGGACGGGGTTGAATATATTTATAATGCATTATACAGTGGTGAAGTTCAATAGCGTGTACATACCATGAAACAATTATGGTATCAACTATTTAATGATTATCAAGTAAGAATGCAACAAACTTATGATCAGGATCTTAGTAGTGTTGCAGTCAGCTTCACTCTAACTTCAGTTTCAAGTTCGACCTTTTCATCTGACCCATTATTGACAAATTCTCTGTCAAATTTTTTGAAAGAGAAAAGGGCTAGGAATTTTTACAATATGATGAAGTTAGATAAATATCTTTCGAAGATTTTGTTCCTGAAACTGAAGTTAAGCTGTTTAATATATTGTCATAGTGGAAGAAGTCTGGACATAATTATCTGATCTTGCTAGTCATTGCACGAGACTACTAGTACTAAATTCAGAGTTTGCATTTAGTACTAGTAGTCGGGTCACTACTCCTCATCGCGGTCGACTTCATTATCACACTGTGAAAACCCTTATGTGTGCTCAAAGTTGGTTAAATAATGAAGATATTGAGGGTAAATTCTTTTCTTTTTAATATATTATATATTTTTATATTATCTTACCTAATATTGTGATTTTTATTTTCCTACAGCCACAGGTATTAATACGGAGGGGACTAGTGAAATTAATCGACCAATTGAAGGTTATTTTGATCAAATATATGAAGATGAAAGTATATTTAATTCTTTTTTAATTTAATATTATATTACCAAATATTCTTTTTATTTTAATATTATATTACTAATTATAATGTTTGTACATACAGATGATTTAATCCAAACTGTTGATGATCCTACCAACAAGTACAATTAGATGCTCTCTCAATTCGGCATTATATTATCTTAATTTTGTAAATTATATCATTTCTTGTAAAATGATTTAGATAATCATTTGTGTACACCAAAAATTTTCTTAGTTAATGAATTTGGTTTTATCAATTCTCTCTTATAATAATTAATAAATTATTTTAAGTAAAATTAAATTCGTAATTAATTGAATTGGAATTCTTAACTATAACTATTAACTTAATGAATTTTACTACAAATTCCTAATCAATTGAATTAAAATTCCTAATTAATTAATTATATATAAAGTCACATGTTTTAATGAAAGGTTATTACTAAATTCAAATTAATTAATTCAACTTTGTATATACTTTACAACAATTCACTGACCAAACTCACGAGGATAGCTACACAATTTTAATGTTTGGTTTGAATTTGGGGAGTGACTGCAAATCAAAATATTCAAAATATTCGATTAATTAATCATACCAATAAGTACATCTCAAGATTTTAATTTTAAAATATATTTCCTCATTATTGATATGAAAATGTATATACCACCCTTAAATTTAAACTTGACTTTTAACACAAATTGTGTTAATATTTAGCTCATTATACTTAAAATATCACTTAAAACATTAAGAAGTTAGTGATATTACGCTTTCATTTAATGGCTTATAATTTTGTTCAAATGAAATATTAAGTGGTTTAAATAAAAAGATATAAAAATTTTGTAATTTAATAATCGAAAAATTAATAACTTTATTATATGACAATTATATGTTGTTATAATTTAAAGTTGTGACATAATATATATATTAAAAATAAAAAAGGTGAAAATTTTATAAATTTTGTGAAATATGATTGTTAATGAAATTATTAATTATTTATTTTTATGATTATAATTTTATTATACCTAAAGAAAGAGATTCATGTTTGATTATTATAAACTTGAATTATTAAACATAATATTAGAGAAGATTTTTTACACTGGATTGGAGAGAAAGCAAACAAAAATTGGTATATTTATAACACTTTAAGGATGAGAAGGATTTAAAATAAAACCTATATTAAGGTTTCGAGTAAGGAATTACTCTTAACAAACTTTTAATTAGAGTGATTTAGGAATAAATCTGTTAATATTAAAAAAGAGAAAAAATTATGAATATAAATTTAGATTAATTATAATATAATGATTTTAGAAAAAAAGTAAAAGAGGTTATAAACTTATAATATAATTATTAATCAATTTTTTTTGGAACCCTTATCCCTTAATAAATTTTCTAAAGTATAGAATGTGACATATAGTTATTTAATTTATTAAAATGTTTGTATGAGAGTGTGTATGTGTAGTTATATATTTATTATATTATAAACATGTAAAAATAATATTTGAAATAAATTGTACTTAGATAATAACTTTTTTGCATTTACATTATAATTAATTGTTATAATAAAATTAAAAAATAAATTAAATTCACTTGTTTGTAGGGAATAATTATAACAACATTATCATAGCTACATATTTTTTAATAAATATATATTTGTTTGTATTTTATATCATTTATTTTATGTAAATATTTTGTATAATTTATAGGTAAATTCATCCTACACTTTATTATAATTGGTTATGCTATAATTTATATTATGAATTTAAAAAAATATAACAACAAATTTTCAAATTCTCTTAAAATAAAATATATAAAAAATTTAAATGTATTAAAATTTCGGGCCAACTCAGGTGGCCCACCCGAAATTTATTTTGGCCAGTCCGTTGACGTTCCTAGTTCACCGCAGCCATGAGAGATGTAGTACTGTGAGAATTTACCCTTGGAAACTAAGGTCCTTCAAATATTCCTTTTCCACGATTTATTATGTATTGCATGTGATTTTTCATGCATCATAAATATGTGTTTATACTAATATATATTGTATATTGTATATTGTATGAGCATGTCAATGAGTGTCGTGGGTCGATGTGGAATTACTTAGTAAGGTTTGACTCCCCTTAAATTTATTTTTAGGTCAACTACCACTAACTTCGTAATAGTGACTCCAAAGAGCGTCGACTGCACTATATCAACTCTATGTATGCTTTTCATTTTTTTTCACTTGTATTTGTACTCTAGTGTTCGCAGTGATATGATTTAGCATATTGACAGTTTTTCTTCTTATGCATGTTAGCATTATTGTAGTTCATTACACTTGTACTTATGCATGCCCATATTGTCACTTATTTTTGAGATTTTGTATTTATTTTTGTCACTAATTATCAAGCTTATGTGTGATCAGAGAGCTTCAGTTTTCAAGTTTTATGTGTCGTGCCTGTTCAAGTCATGACATGTTTGAGGTTAGAAAAAATCATTATAGTCCAAGTATTGTTTTCCTCAAGTACTAATAACTCCACCCATAGCTTTCCTTTATATGGCTTGAGAGTGAGCTTTTTACGAGTTTTTGGGCTTAATAACATTAGAGGTAGCTATAATAAAAAGCTTTGTACGAAGATGATAATCTTTAATAAGTCAAAAATTTAGTAAGAGGATACATGATTTTACTGTTGGGATGTCAATGATGAAAGGACTTCCACAACTTTATGTTCGAGATGATGTTATTTGCGTAGGTTGCCAATATGGTAAAGCACATCAGCTACCATATGAGGAGTCAAAGTTCAAGGCTAAAAAACCATTAAATCTTGTTCATTCAGATGAATTTGGACCAATGAAGCAGCCATCAATCAGTGGGAATCGCTATATGGTGACATTTATCGATGATTACTCAAGATATGTTTAGGTATACTTCATAAAGGAAAAATCAGAAGTTTTGGCAAAATTTGTGGAGTTCAAAGAAGAAGCTGAAAATGAGATTGATAAGAAAGTACGAGGCTTACGTACAGATAATGGAGGAGAATATACTTTAGAAGAATTCTCTGAGCTTTTACGAAAGCACAAGATACATAGACAACTAACTTGCCCTGGGACTCCTCAGCAAAATGGCGTAGCAGAAAGAAAGAATCGACATCTTGCAGAAACCTACAGAAGCATGATACATGCTAAGAATGTTCCTGGTCGATTCTGGGCAGAGTGCATGAAAAAAGCTGCTCATGTAATCAATCGGCTGCCTCAACCAAGGCTTGGATCGATTTCTCCATTTCAAAAGCTATGGCATCTGAAACCCACTGTGAGTCACTTTCATGTATTTGGTTATGTATGTTATGTGTTTATACCAGACCATCTTCGTAGCAAATTCGACAAGAAGGTAATTAGATGCATATTTGTCGGCTATGATAGCAAAAGGAAAGGATGGAGGTGTTGTGATCCTACAACCAATCAATGCTATGTTTAAGGAAATATTGTCTTTGATGAAGCATCATCATGGTGGTCTCCACAGCAAATAAAATTGCCTGACTCTAAAGAAATTGAGGAGAAGCTTCAGGAAAAGTTTGGTGAGTCTACAAAAGAAGAATCAAGTTCTAAAGAAGAACCTGACCGAGCAAAAGAGAAAGGGAAAGAAAGTCCTTGGCAGACAGGTGTGCATCACTCAAGTTCAGAAGAGGAGCATATACAAAAAGAAGTATTAACAGAACAACAGCTGCGAAGATCGAGTAGACAAAGAAAACCAAATCCAAGATATGCAAATGCAGCATTAACTGAAGAATATCATGTTCAAGAACCAAAGTCTTTTGAGGAGGCATCTTAAAATGATAATTGGCAGAAGGAGATGGAAGACGAGATCCAGGCTCTTATGCAGAATCAAACTTGGGATTTGGTGCCTAATCCCAAGGATGTAAAACCCATATCTTGCAAATGGGTTTATAAGCTGAAGACTCATCTAGATGGGTCAATTGAGAGATATAAAGCTCGACTTGTTGCTCGAGGTTTTTCACAGCAGTATGGACTAGATTATGATAAAACATTTAGTCCTGTGGCAAAGCTTACCACTGTTTGTGTTCTGCTAGCGTTAGCAACTAGCAAGTCTTAGAGGTTATGGCAAATGGATGTAAAGAATGCTTTCTTACATGGAGAATTAGATCGAGAAATTTACATGGATCAGCCTCAGGGGTTCGAGAGCAAGACTTACCTACAATACGTGTGTAAGTTAAGAAAGGCCTTGTATGGTTTAAAACAAGCACCGAGAGCATGGTATGGAAAGATAGCATAATTGTTGGTCAGATGCGGATACACAGTAGCACCAGCTGAATCAAGTTTATTTGTCAAAGTTCAAGATGGAAAAATGGTAGCAGTCCTGGTATATGTTGATGATCTCATCATTACTGGAGATGATGAAGAGGAAATTCAACAAACTAAGGAGACTTTATCAGTTCGCTTCTAAAAGAAAGAACTAGAAGAGCTTAAACGTTTCATTTGACTAAAAGTAGATCGTACAGAAGAAGGTCTCTTTCTGTGTCAACAAAAGTATGCCTCGGATTTATTACAAAAATTTGGAATGTTTAACTGCAAGCCTATATCAACACCAATGGAGACAAATGCTAGATTATGTTCAGCAGAAGGGAAAGATCTTGAAGATACGACTATATATCGACAGTTGGTAGCCAGTTTAATCTACTTAACTTTGTCTCGACCAGATATTTCCTATGCAGTAGGCATAGTTAGTAGATTCATGCAGAATCCAAAGAAGCCACATTTAGAAGCAGTCCGAAGAATTCTTAGGTATGTGAAAGGCTCACTTGATCATGGTATACTATACAAGAAAGGTGGTGAATGCAAAGTTATCGGCTATTGTGATGCTGATTATGCTGGTGATCATGACACACGTCGGTCAACAACAAGATATGTATTTAATCTTGGTTCAGAAGCAGTTTCTTGGTGTAGCAAAAGACAACCAACAGTTTCGTTGTCAACCACTGAAGCAGAATATAGAGCAACAGCGGCAGCAACTCAAGAGAGTACTTGGCTTATACAATTGATGAAAGATCTCCATCAAATTATAGACTATGCAGTGCTATTATATTGTGATAATCAATCAGCAATCTGTTTAGCTGAAAATCCGGCGTTCCATGCAAGAACGAAGCATATGGAAGTACATTATCACTATGTACGAGAAAAGGTACTTCAGGAAGAAATCAAATTAAAGGAAATTAATACAGAAGATCAAGTCGCAGATATATTTATCAAAGGGCTCAATGGAAGTAAATTCACAGTATTTTGAATAAAACTTGGAATCACGGCAAGGATGAAGCAGTAAGTCGGTGTTGAGGGGGAGTGTTAAACTACATCACCGATTACGTGGTATCCTAGAAACTTCACCAAATTGGAACTTGCAAACAGAAATACTTAAGTGTAAAGATAGACAATTTGAATGGAAGGTGTAAGAACTACCGACTTAATTAAAAGGTTTAATGGTCAAAGTCAAAATTATGATTAAATGCTAATTGTAAAATGGAGCCAACTGGAAACTCATATGCTAGCTAGAAAGATCAAGTTGTTCACGGCTTAGGCAAGGTGCAAGCTAACTGGACCTTTTTGACGAGCTGGAAATACTAAAATTGTACACGGAATTAGTCAATTGCTAGTTGTTTCATTAAATTAAAAATTACTAGAACTATCTACTATGTCGGCAATAGCTATTATAAATAGGACATGTATGTTTATTTGAAGCATGTGTCTTCGAGACTTAGATATGAAAGAGTGAATGCTAGAGTAGGTGTAGGTGAAGAAAATTATGAGTTAGTGTCTTGTATTTTTTTTATAATACTCTTGTAAAATTTGCACTATAATAAAATTATAGTTTGTGTTTAGCCCACTAAATATTGCTCCCTCCAACTCAACAAGTGGTATCAGAGCAGGTGGTCAGGGACCAAAGTCAAGTTATCCGATTGAGGTTTGGATTCTAAGAGCAAATTCTTTGCTCGTTCACAGTCAAGGACTGTGAGGTGTTAATCGAGGATCAATAAAGGAGACCACTCACACGAAGGAGGCTATACCAACGTCATAACGGATTTAAACAACGTTGGGAGCATTAGAAATTAAGCTCAA
Organism: Erythroxylum squamatum; assembly: GCA_025629845.1. Lineage (NCBI taxonomy): Eukaryota > Viridiplantae > Streptophyta > Magnoliopsida > Malpighiales > Erythroxylaceae > Erythroxylum > Erythroxylum squamatum. The sequence continues at coordinate 36,440,610 of JAOTBA010000205.1, forward strand.
CAATCAAAATTATAGCTCGTGGCAAACATGTATGGAGTCGTACCTACAAGGTCAAGACTTGTGGTATATAGTTGGTGGAAGTCAAGCCACACCACCACCAGAGGACCAGGTTGATGCACTCAACAAGTGGTATCAAAGCCAGGTTCGGCAAAGGATGAGTATGGAGATGGTAGTCAGATCTCGTGGTTGCTTCCCCACGGAAAAGAGCAAGGAGACTCCTAGTGGGCCCAGAGTAATAGAGTAAAAGGGCTCTCGGTGATGCCATATACTCAAGCTGCTAAACAAAAAGGCTTTCGCTCAAGGGGAGTCTAAGCCCAATGTGGAAGTTCATACTTGAGGGGGAGATTGTTAGGATGTCAAGTGTGAGTAGAAATCTCACAATGGAAAGAGATGGAGCTAGTGAAGGACAGATAAGTGGAAAGGACCCATAAACCTAATGCCTTAAGGTTTTAGGTTGAAGTGTGGTGTCAAAGCCCACGAGTATATTTCATCACTAATGTTGTGTTTCGTTAGCGTCTTCGACAGACAGGGACGGGACGGGACGGAACAGGACAGGACGGAACAGAACAAGAATTGAAGAAAGTGAGATGTTTAGTTGCGGTGGACAGAACAGAGATAATTGTCTTCGTCCTTGTATAAAAATGTGTTTGGTTACCGAGGACAGAACAGAGAATAGTGTTAATGACGGAAATGCCCCTATAGTATAATAAGAATAGTATATGTAATTAATTAATTATTTTATAATTGTTGCAATATTTAGTTTACAATTTTGAATTATGTTATTATTATTATTA
>JAOTBA010000205.1:36447015-36520123 GCA_025629845.1 Erythroxylum squamatum
CTTTCCATTTCTTCTCAATTTCATAAATTCTTCTTTGCTTCACACATAACTAATTGCCAACAATTTCTTATTTAATAGTCCTAGCTTACAGAATGGTTCGGGGTCCAATAGTACGTGCCAAAGATTTTTATCCATCAAGCAAGAGGGAACGGTCCTGGATTATCGGAAGCGCTTTTGGGCCCTAGTTGTGTCCTGCAGGGAGTTAACGCCGGAGGTGATGAAATGCACCTTTATTAAAGGGTTGCAACCTCACATCAGGTATGAATTGACTTTGTTTAAGCCCCGAGGGCTGACTGAGATCATTGAGACTGCTTTGGGGATAGAAGAGAAGAATCGGGAGATGAGGAATTATAGGAATAGCAGGCTGATCAGCATGAGCAGAATGGGAGATGCAAAAGGAGGGTTCATGGAGAGGGATGGTCGAAGAGAGGGAGAAAAAATGGGAAGAGTGTTCGAGAAACGGGGTTTAAAAGGCTCCCAGCCTCGGAATGGCAAGAAAATAGGGATAGGGGGTTGTGCTTTAAATGTGATGAGAAATTCACCCCGGGCATAGATACAAGAATAAGCAGCTGCAAGTTCTCTTAGTGTTAGATGAAGAGGAGGAAACCGAAAGTGAGGGAGAGGAAGAAGAGAGTGCTGAATTGGTAGTGAGTTCGGTAGTTGGATTAACTATGCCAAAAGCTATGAAGATGAGGGGGAAAATAAGGGAATTGGAGGTAATTTTTTTGGTGGATTCGGGTGCCTCCCATAATTTTATTTCCTTGAGGCTAGTGGAGCAATTGGGTTTAGAATTGGAAGACACTAAGGGTTATGGAGTAGTTATGGGAAATGGGGTCACTGTGAAGAGTAAGGGAGTTTGTAGGGGAATCCCATTAGTGGTCCTGCAGTACCACATAGTTGAAGATTACCTCCCTATGACCCTCATTGGTTGTGATTTGATATTAGGGGTCAAATGGTTACAAGCTTTGGGAGAGGTAGTGATTAATGGGGTTGATCTGACTATGAAGTTTCGGGAGAAGGGGAAATGGGTGAAATTGAAGGGGGATCCTAGCCTTACCCGAGGGCTGATTGGTTTGAAGACCTTGATAAAGAAAACCGAAGAGGAAGATGAATTATTCATGTTACATGTCAGCATTTTGGAGCAGAATGAGAATATGGAATCTGATGTGTTACCTGAAGATGTGCAGTCATTGTTGAGTGGATATGAGGATATTTTAACATGCCAAGGGGGTTGCCACCACCTAGAGAGATAGATCATGTGATAAATTTAAAGGAGGGAGCAGAACCTATAAGTGTCAGGTCATATAGGTATCCTCAATGCCAGAAAACAGAGATAGAAAGACTAGTGGAGGAGATGTTGACCGCAGGAGTTATTTAGCCCAGTGTCAACCCTTACTCAAGCCCTGTCTTGCTAGTGCGGAAAAAAGACAGCAGCTAGAGGTTTTGTGTAGACTATAGGGCTTTAAATCGGGCTACGGTGTTGGATAAATTTCCCATCCCCATGATAGATGAGTTATTGGACGAACTCTTTGGATCGAAGGTCTTTTCAAAGCTGGATTTAAAATCTGGTTACCATCAAATCAGGGTGAGCCCAAAAGATGTGGAGAAGACAGCCTTTAGGACAAACTATAGATATTATGAGCTCTTGGCACTAATGCCCCTGCTACTTTCCAAGCCTTGATGAATAGGGTATTTGGTAAGATTTTGAGGAAGTTTATGCTGGTATTCTTCGATGACATACTAATCTATAGTAAGATAATGGAAGATCATGTGGGCCATTTGAAGGTAGTGTTAGAGATATTACGCGAGAATCAATTATATGCTACTGTGAAGAAGTGTGTCTTTGCCAAGTTGGAGTTAGAGTATCTGGGGCATGTGATATCAGGAACAGGGGTTTCAGCTGATCCACACAAACTCCAAGCTATGATGGAGTGGCCTAGACCCAAAAATGTCAAGGAATTAAGAGGATATTTGGGGCTGACCAGTTACTACAGGAGGTTCGTGAAGGATTATGGAAAAATTGCAGCCCCATTGACACGGTTGCTGAAGAAGGAAGGGTTCCAATGGTCAGAGGAGGCAGAAATGACATTCCATCAGTTGAAGACTGCCATGTGTACTCTCTCGATTTTGGCCTTACCCAATTTCCAACAACCCTTCATTCTAGAGACTGATGCATCGAGTATTGGGCTGGGAGCAGTGCTGATGCAAAATGGCTGGCCAATCGCGTACTTCAGCCAATCTTTGTCACCTAGAGCCCGTGGGAAATAAGTTTATGAGAGGGAGCTCATAGCAATTGTCCTCTCGGTGAAGAAGTGGCGACCCTATCTTTTGGGGTAACAATTCATCATTAGAACTGACCAGCAAAGCCTCAAATATTTGCTTGAGTAGAGAATGATTGCGGAGGATCAACAAAAGTGAGTTACTAAACTGTTGGGGTACGACTTCAAGGTGGAATACAAACCGGGAAAGAGCAACAAAGTAGCAGATGCTTTATCAAAGAAAGGGGAGATTGTGGGATGCCAAGTCATGGGAGTTTCTCAAGGGGTAAATATAACCGAAATCTTGCTAGAGGTAGAAGAAGATGATCAGCTGAAAGCTTTGAAGGCTGAAATTTCCATGGAAGCCTCTAGTAAGTTGCCTTTTGCTTTGGTACATGGTAGGTTGATGTATGACGGAAGGTTGGTGCTTAGTAAAACTTCAAAATATATTCCCCTTCTCTTAAAGGAAGCACATGAGTCTCATCTAGCTGGGCACGGGGGAACCTTAAAAACCTATAAGAAGTTGGCTAAAGAGCTCTATTGGGAAGGAATGAAGAAACAAATAGCTACCTATGTAGCTGAGTGTGTTACTTGCCAATAACAAAAGTATGCAGCGTTGACTCCTGCGGGATTGTTACAACCATTGCCAGTCCCTAATCAGATTTGGGAGGATCTATCCCTTGATTTCGTAGAGGGATTGCCAAGATCGGGAGGTTATGACACTATCTTAGTAGTGGTGGACAGATTGAGCAAGTTTGCTCATCTGTTGCCATTGAAACACCCTTTTATGGCAGGGACTGTAGTAGTGCTTTTCACCAAGGAGATTGTTCGACTCCATGGTATTCCGAAGTCCCTAGTGTCCGATCAGAATAAGGTATTCTTGAGCAAAGTGTGGGAGGAGTTATTTAAGCTGGCGGGCACTCGACTAAATCGGAGCTCCGCCTACCACCCTCAGTCAGATGGTCAGACCGAAGTCACTAACTGAACCATAGAGGCCTATCTTCGTTGTTTTACTAGAGACAAGCCTCTTCAATGGTACAAGTGGTTGCATTGGGCCGAGTGCTGCTATAACACCTCTTTCCATTCATCCCCGGGGACTTCCCCTTTTAAAGTGATCTATGGTCGGGAACCACCCCCGATTTTAAGATATGGAGTACAGAAAATGGTAGTGGCTAGTGTGAAGCAAATGTTACAAGAGAGGGATGCCATGATAGAGGAGTTGAGGAGCCATTTAGGGACAGTGCGGCAGTATATGAAGACAAGGGTTGATATGCATAGAAGGGATGTTAAATTTGCAGTAGGAGATCTAGTGTATTTGAAGTTAGCTCCTTATAGACAACAATCCTTGGCTAAAATGGTTAATGAGAAGTTGTCTTCTAAGTTCTATGGGCCATTTCCAATCATCCGAAGGGTGGGGTTAGTAGCATATGAGCTAGCCTTACCACCGGAGTCCAAAATCCATCCCATCTTTCACGTTTCGCAGTTAAAAGTAGCCCGGCGACAACACCAGACAACAAGTTGGCCAAAGGATCTAGGCCCTAACTTGGAGTTGTTCATCCAACCTTCAGCTGTTTTGAAAGTGAGGAAGGGGCCACATTCTCAAGTCAAGGAGGTTCTAATCTGTTGGGAAGGGCTTCCGAAGGAGGAGGCAACATGGGAGCCGTATAACTTGATTGATCAACAATTTTCGGCTTTCCACCTTGGGGACAAGGTGCAACTGATAGGGGAGGGGGGTACTGATACGACCCATAGGAGTCCAGAAATCAAGTTCACTTACCATAGAAGAAAGGTCAAGGCATTAGAGGGGTAAGCTTTGTCATATTAGGACAAGGGGTGGGCAAAGTTGTCTTAGGGAATGGAAAGTTAGTTAACTGTCAGGGAATAAAACAGTACGGGGGGAGTGAGAGAGGGTCATTCAATCTTCTGTCATTTTTACGTAGAGTTGAGCCTACGGCTGGAGGAGCTAGAACCTCGAATTCTAGCATATTTACCTTGTCTATTACTGGTCTTGGTGAATTGATCAATATAGAGACTATTTCTGCCTTTGTTTTCTTACCATATCTGTGTTTGCTTGTGTGTTCTGTGCTGTGGGTGTAGAAATTTGTGCAGGTTCTATCAGAGGGTCTATGAAATAAATGACCTTAATAAGGCATACCCATCTCTCATTTTTGAGGATGTGCAAAATAGAGCAAATGGATCCAAAAAGATTGCTTATGGTAGACCAAGTGAAACATCAGTTTCTGAGAAACTTCGTCTCAGAATGATCAAGAATCGCAAATCAGCAGCCAAGAGGCAGGTGAATTGGATGTTTTTATCAGTAGTTGGCTATAACCAGTCGCTAATTAGTGTCCTACATTTGCTTGGCCTCGTTTACCTTGCCATCGATTTGTTTGATTGATTATGACCAGTGAGACGCTAGGCTTATTCTCATTTTATATCTTTTCTTTTGCAGTTGTATGGTAAGCTTGAGACTGTTTATCTCTGACATAGATTAGTCTCGTGGAGATGACTTATGATTAAACTAGCTTCACTCAATGTTTAATATGAAAACCAAGCATCCTTGGTGTCATTAGTCATCATTTTCTGGTCTCTCGCACTTCTCTGTTGATCTTGTTTTTCTTCCATTTACTTCTGCAACATTATAAGCTGTAGAAGTTCAAAAACAACTGGAGATCACTGAACTCAAGAAGGATAATGACTGCTTGAAAGGTGTTGTGAGGGTAAGTCCCTACTGATGCTGCTATGGCCTTTAGCCAGTTTCAAAATTCTAGCTTTAACCTTTAACAAGGTCTTTCTTGCAGTATCTATTAGCCATCATAATGACAAAAAACAGGAAGCTTCCACCACTGTCAAGGAGTTCCTCAGCACCATTTGAGAATCATATCCGAGTACAATTAATGGTTGTGTCAAAATATGAGCATGAGGGCTGCTTTTTGTTTCTTTGTTGCTTTCCGAAGAATGAAAACAAAGAGGAATTTCAAATATATCTTGCACTTTTTATTGGAACAAATGAGATACAACACGAAAGTGATCGTTGCAAGGATTGGGAAGCGGCACCAGAACAACTCATTGGGGGGATCCGGGAAAAGTTATTTAGGGTGTGGGTATGAAGAAAAGGGAATTGGTATGAAATGAAATATTGAGTTTGATAAGTAACTATGATTATAGAGTCATTATTTTGATTATTCATTTTTGGGTAATACTTCATCCCTTTCTTATTCTAGAAGAATGAGTATCATTGTTATGTAAAAACATGCTTGTTACAATTAATTAAAATGCAATTAATTAAAATATAATTAATTCATTAATTAAATAATTGTAATTAATTAATTTATTTCTTAGTATTTTTACAAATCACCCACTATTAATAGTAATGGTAATCATTCATTCCTCTTAACCAACTATCATAATTATAATGATAATATCTATTCTTATTTTTTATTATATTTATTCTTATTCTTATTACCATTCCCCAGTATGAACCAACCGCCCCCTTAGCTTTTCATAACTCTTCCTCTGGAGGCAATGTATTTTCCCCACACTACCTTTACGGCCTTACTTGGATGATTTGCTACAGAATTTATCAGTTTCTCGTAGCTCTTCCTCTCATACTCTTCATACACGCTCTGCCATTAAAACCATTAGAGAAAATTCAGCAAATAAGGCTACACCATGGTAGATTATTAGACTAGAGTGGACAGAACAAATTCACAACTAGCAAAATGTTTAAGCCTCAGCAAGTTAGACATTTCCCCACTGGATCAGTACTTTCCTGCCAAGTGAATTGATAGATGGATTGACTTTAACCTTCCATTAGAATCAAAAACTTGTATTGTCTTTTCTCTAACCCATGAATCATGCTATATTTCGTCACAGAAAGGTAAACCAGAAAGCTTAAAGATATATTAAGACTTACCTCAAGATCAAGAGCTCGATATAGTTCCTTCACTTTAGCTACACAGGCAGGGTCTTCTTTGCCATAGTTCTCCTGAGAATAAAAATGGCTTTATTTAAATGCTCTAATTGTTGTATATTAACGAAAAATTGGGAAAAAAAAAGTTGCAGTCGTTACATTTAGCAATTGCTTTTGTTCCTCGTTAGCAAGTTCAAGCGCTTTCACCACCAACCAAGAGCACTTGCAGTCTTGTATATCCGTTCCAACCTGAAGATTTTATTAAAACTGTTAGTCTGTGATCAAGTTCCCTATCACGAATGGTTCAGAGAAAAAATTTCTTTTGCCATAAGTAGAATGGTTATGCCTCAAAACTTACTTTGCCAGTTACTTCAGGGTCTCCGAAACAGTCCAGATAATCATCCTACAAAGTAATTAAAACATATTCACGTATTAAACACATTACACATGCTTTGTCAGGTGCTGAATGAGGATACTGTTTCATCTCCCTCTAGTATCCGACTGTCATATGAATAACAAATCTTTAAGCAGAATTAATGACTACCTGAACCTGGAAATAGGCTCCCATTTCAATCAAAATCTTCTTCATTTCAAGATGGTCATCAAGATTTTCACCTGCCATCAGCAGTGCGCATGCAACCTGGGTGCATAGAGATATGAAACTCCCAAAAACGAGGATTCCATTAAGCATCACATAGTTTATAACTATTTAAAGATGCACAGTAAAGGTACAGGAAATTCACTGTCAGATGCACAGGATATAACCGCTAGAGTCGGGTTAGAAAAGACTGGGAAAGAACTTCTTTAGCCAATACAAACTATAAGTAGTTGTCAATTAAGCTTCAGATGCTTAGTTATGAATGTAGGAATCAAGAGAATGTAACTCACTGGCAGATAGATTGAATAACATGTTGCTTTATACTCTGCAACCTGAAAATAACTGCATGAAATCCAAGCATTTACTCTGGTTAAACTAAAAGAATTGGGAACCAGCTTTGTCTCAACATAAATCATACAGAAACCATAATATATATCATAAACTATCACTTACAGTGGCATTGAGTACTTAGACAGATCTTTCTCTCCTTGATGTGCGCAAATTAAATCCAACATTTCCCCGCAAACTGATTGAAATTCCACCTGTGAATACGTGATAACAATCAGGCAACTGAGAAGAGTTGGTTTCATGATAACAGAAATAATCATATGCTCCACAGCCATTGGCAAGGTAACTTCACCTCATTAAACAGATCCAGCAACTCCTCATAGAATGGCTGATCTCTAAAATAAGTCTTCAGGATTCTGCCAACTTGATTACGGAGTATTAACCCATCATTTACAGCAATCATACCAACCTATCATGTAAAGGAAAAATTCAGAAAACTGTTGAATCAAATATTACTTACTATACAGGACAATGAGCCAAACATATGTAAAGTAGACCTTCTTCTCTAATGATATCCCCCATCTTTATTACTACAAGTGAGATTATAGCGTGTAAGTTGGTTTTGATCCCAGACAGGAACAAAGGTTGATTCCAACACTGAGCCATTTTTTTCTAGTGTATTTGGAAGAGAAAAGGGGTCATGTGTACCTTTGGGACTCTGAACCAGCAAGGTTGACCACGTCGTGTGTGAGAGTTATCCATGATATCATCAATAATTAGAACAAATGCTTGAAACTGCAAGAGTCCAATTCAAAAGGGTTTATCATTCCCACAACAAAAGTGACCTTAAGGATATGTTTGGTTGAGGGTTTTATAATGGAATGGAATGAAATTTAATATTATTCCATTATTTAAGAGGAGATTTTATAATAGAATGGAATGAAAAAGGAAGGTTTCATAGTACTTCCTATTTCATCCTAAACAGTAAAAATAAAAAACCTCCGATTTGGGGAGTTTAAGATAGAATATAAAATGATAAACAATTTTATACTATATTACATTATAAACCCTTCATCCAAACAACATTTCACTATATTACATTATGAACCCTTTCATTCCTCCCAAACAACAATTTTCTGATATTACATCCATTTACATTCCATTCTATTATAAACAACTCCATTCTATTATAAACTTTACGTCCAACCAAACATACCCTGAGTAATAAAGCCAAGCTTGGAATGAACATAGAGGTGGTATTTCAAAAACATACCCATTCTATGCACCAACCAAGCACTGATGTAAGGAAAATTTCATTCTCACTCAATTCCTTTCCTTCCATGAGTGAATTATAGCAGTAAACAACCGACAGTCCTCGGTCTAGTTTTCCTGCAGAGGAATGAATTAAGAATAGTTTGATTGATATTTATGTCATTTCGTGTGATACTTAATCTTTTTCCCTGAAGGTAGGAATTAAAATCATGTGATATTCGCTACACTACCTCTTGGCACATTGTAGTCCAGCATCTGCACAAAAGGGGTATAAAACTCATGGTTGGTATCACAAATACTCTAGAAAGCAAGCATCAGAAGCAAAAGTTGAAACTAATAGGATTAACATGGTTGACATTGGAATACGTCCAAGTGTATCTACAGGAACCTGCATAATTTTAAACTGGTGAACAGATATTACAAACTTTATCCAGCAACTGGTTATATGACTTGAAAAATCCAAAGCATAGCTGTGAAACTAAGACTATTGTTTGGAGGAAGCTGTTCAAATTGATAAATCTCAATACAACAAGGTAGTGAAGACGGGAAGTTGCAAATAACTATCAGTCATGAAATGCTTGTCAAACCAATGCCACGTTTTCTGCTCAAGGGAACGTGAAAATTTGAAACCAGGATTTTCCTGCTGGCATTTTCTTTATCCATCTAGCTAGACATTCCTGCCAATTTCTTTTTTTAGGTTCTATAATCATAATTATCTCGTCCATGGAAAAAGTACGTGACTTTGTGATTAAACTGTCAATCTTAACATACAGTTAGAGGACATGAGTACTATTGGCAGAAAAAGTTACATCCAATGTTTCCTTAGTTCATTGTCACAATACTATTTCAAGGCCAAAACAATCGACTAGTTATAAAACAAGTACTTTAGTGGAACCCAGATCCATCTAACGACAAATCATATCAGAGAAAACAACATAGGCTCTTAAAACTACACGAACCATTAAAAATCTTATTGGCTAGAGAGAGTTAGGCAATAAAAGAACCAAGATTAGCCTACAACATTAAACTGGTCAGAACTGCATGTTAAGTACATGAAGTGAAGGCAGAAAGTCGATTTGTTCACTCAAAGCATCAAAAGATAGATGTATACAACCGTAAACTCACGCTAGCGGTCAGAGAGAGAGAGAAGGAGAATTACTCTGTCAATCCATAGACGAGAATCATCTGTGTACTCAAAAGCAGGGTCCTGCAGTAGCTCAGATTTCAAGATGGAATAAACTTGCAAGAACTTTGATTTTAGATCACTCATTTTGTTTTGCTATCTTGTTTCCTAAATCTAGAAACCAGGTAGTGTTCTGGTCTCTTCAAGATGCATACATGGTGAGGCGAGGAAGAGATTCAGAACTAATCCGAAAAGATATGCTTATTAAATACATGACAGGTTAGATGAGAATAAAATATATCTTAAGAGTATTTTGGAACGGCGGGCTTGGACTTCTACTCCCAAGCTTTGGTTTATTATTTAGATACAACTGTGTATGCTTCCAATGGAAAGCCAGCACTGCAGCATCCTGTATGTGCTTGTATGAATTCAAGAATTGTGTAGTCTTATGCTTCCCAGAACTTCGACTTGAGATCACTCGTTTTGATTTGCTCTCTTGTTTCATAAATCTTAGAACCAACTTAGCTTATCGTCTCTTCAAGATGCAGATATGGTGAGGAAGAGGTTTCAGAGCAACTCTGAAAAGAGTTTAGCAAATTTTGGTTTTGATAAGAATATGGCTCAGCTTCATCAATCGTAAGAAAATAACAAAGGTTCAACAATCAAGGAAGTTTAAACTAGTCAGTTAAACTAGTTACTTAGACTAACTAAACTGATCTATAATTCTACCAACCTCCCCTTGTTGAGTACACGAAACCAAAGATCAGACTTGTCTAAGCCATAGAATCAAAGATTTGAACTCCAACAGAAGCAAAGATAATACAAGCAAAGGTACACTTTCTATTAGTGAATCTGAAATTTATGAGTACATATATTTCTAATTCTATCTTCTTACTGCACAATTGCCTACGCTTCCAGTGGAAAGCCAATACTCCAGCATTTTACACTCTGTATGAAAAGGTGAATGGCGTAGTTATGGCTACTGGTGAGCTCTTCTGTACAAGCCAAACACTCACTCAAATAACCATACAAATACATAATTTTTCATCACGAAGATAGACCAAAAAAAAAAGAAAAAAGACTGTAATATATGAGAATCACACGTTATGGAAACGCAACAAATCGTAATTGAAAAAAAAAACTTTGGGTCTTTGTTGTTGTCTTGCTATTTCTCCAATTCTTGTTTACAGAGTGGGCAACAGGATATGATTCTGAGCCATTGATCTACACACTTGAGGTGGAAGAAATGTGAACAAGGCAACTGTCTAACTTCTTCCTTGTCTTTGTACATGGCTAGGCAGATACAGCATTCCTGTCCATACCATAACATACATCATGAAATTTTTTTTTCATTTAGATTGATTCAAGCTTGGCTTCTTGCATTAAGAAATTGCACATACCGGGTCCTCGTTTTTAGGGTTTGAATTGCTTTCAGCATCTTTTTCAAGCTTCAAATTGGTTCCAACTGCTTTGTACTTCCAACTTGGGAGACTCGATATTTGATCATCAGATGCCCCTTTGTTATTAGACGCCATGTTGAAGTTGTAACCAAGGACACTACTAATGAGTGGCACGCAGCAACATAGAAGCAGGAACAGTAGAAATGGGAATGAATAGCTGAGAGCATTCCACGCAAGAAGAGAGATGCAGAGAACATGAAGTTTAGGTGCTCGGTGAAATGATGCAAAACGAGAATCGAACACCCAAACATTACCCATCACAAACCAAATTGCAAAGAATAGCTCAAGTGAAGTGCGACATCTGTTCATCAAGTGCGGGAACCTGTATACACTGGTTGTCTATCAAAGCAAGTCCTCAAATATTTTTGATTATATGGTGTACTGGGGTTGAAATGTAAAAGTACCTGGATTCTTCGCTGCTCCTCTGCTGTTCCAAGTCAGATAGGCCAAAGCCATCACCTGGAGTCGCATATACTTGGCGATAGCGGCCATAGAGTAGGAGCAGACTAAGGCCACAACCGATATCATAACCAACAATCCAAATTCTCATTGGCCAAACTGGCTTTTCCATCTTCGAGATAGCCAAGGTAAATGTGGTGATAGTTATTTGTATAACCAAGGCAACGAATTCCAGCATCATCCAAGTACTAGAATTAAAAGGGTTGGTGCCAAGATCGGATCTTGAACCATTTTGGTAGTGGAAAACCCTCCTCAAGAAGGTGAACCACCTTGCTCTGTAGATTCTCATGGCTACTCGTATCAAGAAAGTTGAAGGCTGAGAACGAGCAGCCCGGTTTCTGACACTCAGAGCCGCACGGTCTTCTCCTGCTTGAGGATCTGGTGAAACTGAAACTGTAGCTCCTGAGTTACATAGTGACTCTGATGGAGAGAAGTAACGCGTATTCATTGGTAGGTGTTTGATAAAATTTGTGGGAATTGAAGTTCCGAACAGCTAAAGGATACTTCCTAGGATATAAGCAAAAGGACTTAGTTGTCAAGCGGTGACGTGCTCTATAGGATCAATAAGAATACTGAGAGGGGATATATTTGCATGAATCCCTTGTGATCAGTAGAGTGATCATAAACTTTTTATTGGGAATCAGCTACGAGCTGTGGATGAATTCACATAATCATGAGATTTGAGCGAGAAGTGGGTGCAAATACCAGCAGGTTTGCGTGGTCTGGCCAAAAACTCGTGTATAGATAAGTTGCCAAAACACCTCAAAAGTTCACAAAGGAAATCATGAAAGGAACTCATACCATGAATTAGCAATAATTTAACAAGATAAAAAGCAGAGGTCTGCTACCAAAAAAAGCTCATAAGTCATACCTAAATTGAGAAACTCAAGTGGGTATATAAGCATAGACCTCCTTCATGCTCACCAAACACAGAGTGTAAAGAAAGATAGAGAAATCAGAGGAGGAGGAGACAGGTATACTGAATATGACAGGAAGGTGAAGGATGAGTTTCAGATGGTGACCAAGAATCAACTGCTGAAACCAAAACAGCTTTGCTTTGATTCCAAGGGAATAAGCAAGTTTGGAGAGAAGCTAGCTAACCGTTGGCCTAACTTGCCTCTGGTTTTTTGCTTCCTAAGATACAGCTTCTTCAACTACAATTCTCTTCCCTAACATATCCAATACAAAATTGAGGAGAAAATAAAAGAACTGGAATTTTCCATTGAAGTTAAGACCAAGCCAAGCCAAGCCAACATGCGTTTTTTTGTCTTAACTGGATAAGTGGCAAAGAGACTGCTACATGTACATGCGTATTAAAAAAAAGATTGATATGCAATTATTAAACAATTTTTGAATTATGGCGGGTACAGTGACTATGTGATTCTGATTCTATGGTGGGAGGTTGGCCACCTAATCCAACCATGCACTTGGTACCATGTTACACTAAACTGTCCGATTGGCCACTTTGCAGTGTTAGTTATCTATTCAGTTTGCATTAGTGCAGAGGCCTTTCCTCTTGTAGGGAAGCATGCAATCATTTTGTTTGAGCAGAACATGGTGATCTTACGGCAGCACATATAACCTGTTTTGCTTGGAAATTGTTAAACTTGTGATCTTATTGCATGCATGGCTTAGCTTGCCCGAGTTGCATAGTTCATTAAATATTATTGGAAGAGGATAGTTAAGCAAGCAACCGGGGGAAATATTCTATTCAGATCTTATCAACATCCATTTAACACAAGTGTCAAATAGCTTACAAGTTCACACTATTCTCCATTAATGACCAATCTTCATTTTTGGCTTTTCTTATGTGTAGACCAGATTGGATTATACATCATGGCATGTATATCGGAACTCATTCTAGATAATCGTGAACTAATTACATCAAAAGATGCTAAAGGAGCAGATTTTTCTGCTGAAGATAATGCAACGTGTAGAATTTCATGTTACCCGAGGAAAGAAGTGTCCTAATTTGATTGAAAAGCCTTTGCTTGAAAACCAAAAACTGGGTCATAGTTTGAATGTGTTGGCCACTGTGTGCAGGCAACATGTATACAAGCCCAAACGAATATTAAATACGATTGTCCACGTAATCATATTACTTAATACTTCCTCTTATTTAAAATAAGTGTTGTTTTAGAGGGATTTTAATTATTCAAAATAAGTGTCGTTTATGACTTTTTATGCATATTTATGATTTTATTTCTAAAATTACTCTTTAATTTCTCTCGCATCTTAATTACATAGATTACACAGATTATATTTTCAAGGCACTTTAACATGTAATTAATAAGAGTATATCAGACATTTCATTAACTTTCTTAATAAATATGCATTCTTTCTTCTAAAACGACACTTATTTTGAATAGAAAGAAATAGGCAGATGATGGATAACCTCACCCTTTTAATTGAGATTAGAAGAAAGGAGAAGAAAGGGAAGTCTGGCTTTGCTTACACTCAAATACTCCCACCGCCTCCCCCTTCAACTCTTAGGTAGCGATGGGTCCATGTGTCAACATATCTGCACCACAATGACAGATTCAGTTTCTTTTTTATTTTAACATTTATCATTTTCTTCAACTAAAGTCAAGATTTATCAAAATATATCATTGAATCAATGACTAGCTTTTCAACAAGCATGAAACACGAGCATTAATATTGGGATGGGAATTTAATTGTATTAATATTATATTCCAATGCATATAAAAATCAAACCAAAGTATACATTTGCAAGATTTGACCCTCGGGACACTTACCTATTAGTATCTCTAGAAATTAATATATGAACCGAATTGAAAGGGAAATTTTTATTTATGCACAAACTAATTTCAATTCCATTTCATGCCAGCACCAAATTAAAGGAATTTTAGAAGCAATTTTTTTACTAGCTAGGAATAAGGTTACGTATTAGTGCACCTTTTCAGATTACGCATTTTAGTGAAATTTCTACTGTGTTGTTCTTGTTCAAGAATGTCAATGGGTCAGCCCCGCCAATTTTTTAAGGGTTAGTTACTAAAAAAAGCAAACTTTCGTCAATTTTTCAATTATAGCCCGAACTTTAAAAAGTAGCAGTAAAATGTTCAAACTTTTAAATTTTTTCAATTCTAACCCGAGCTTCAAAAAGAATAAATAAAATTCTCAAACTTTTCATTTTTTTCGATTCTAGCCTGATGTTAGTTTTTCCGTTAAGTTTGTTGACGTGGCTTGTCGCGTGTTTCGAAAACCTTAACTATTAATACACGTAAGCTAAAATTAACACAACAAGTGAAGATTAATGAAGCGACGTCGTTTAATCACATAATTAAAACGACATTATTGTTTAAAAATGACCTAAATCAGATTATGCAGCCCCGATGACTTTACGCTTTGATTTTAGTTTTTCCCTTCGTTTTCAGTTTGTTCTCTCGACACTCTCACCTTTCGATTTTCAGATTACGCAGCTCCGATGCCCTCACACTAAGGGCATCAGGAGAACGAAATAAAAACGAAGAGCTTATTGGTGCAGTATGTTGTAATGCGAGAGTACTTCGAGGCGTCAAAAGAACAAACAGAAAATAAATAGCTGAGGGCATCGGGATAACAACAGATAATGTCATATTAGAATTGAAGAAAATTGAATGTTTGAATATTTTATTGTCACTTTTTAAAGTTTAAGTTATAATTAAAAAAATTGAAAGTTTGAGCATTTTATTGTCACTTTTTAAAGTTCGGACTATAATTGAAAAATTGACAAAAGCTTGAGATTTTTTAGTAATTAATCCATTTTTTAAAAATAACTTTTTAAAAATTAAAAGTGTAAAATAACGTCTTTTTTAATTGGCTCTGGGCTTGGATTGCCTAGGTCTAGGCCTACACAAGGCCCAATTCTTCTAAGCAAAAGGATATTATTTTATTTAAAATAGTTAGGTCCCACCCATTATGGGCCTGGGCTTGGACCCATGGGCTGACCCATTGAAAATACCTAAGTTTGTGTCAATGAACCGACCCGTTTTCATCTCTATTATTATTGTTGTTGTTGTTGTTTTAGTGAAAATAAGAGAGATTTTCACTAGATTTGTGAAATTTAATTCCAAAATTGTAAAAATTGGAAAAAAAAATTAAGTTTTTACGCAAAATTTTAATTTAGACAATTTTATGGCCCAACTATTTTGGGCCAGCTTATCCCTGGGCCTAACTTCCATAAAGCATCCGACGTCGTAGCTGTGTTATTACTGATTAGAAACTCGGAATTATTTTGGCTAATAAGTTCAAGAATTTCCATCATTTCCTCGTTTCATCTGCTTGTGTTGGTTGGTTCCTTTTGGTATTAGGGTTTACAGATTGATTGAATTGGGATTAGGAACGAGTGATGACGACTGCTGCTAGGCCGACGTGGGCACCGGCGAAAGGCGGAAACGAACAAGGCGGCACTCGAATTTTTGGTCCGTCTCAAAAGTACTCGTCCAGAGACCTTGCTGCACATACCAATCTAAAACCTAGGTAGGTCCTTCGAAAGAATTCGTCTTTTGTTACCATAAACGCTAATTTGTGACTTTTGCGTGTTTTAGGCTGACCGAGTTCTGTAAATGAAGTGTGGAATGATGGGTTGGTTGTCTTTTTTGTGCCTATTCTTTTTTTTTTTGTGGTGAACTAAGTAGGACCCTGAAACAGATTTAAAACATCGTGGAAGAATTATGGGGATAATGAATTAAAATTCAAAGTTATTATGCATTTGAATTAGCGGCTGGCTCTATTTCTTCAATTATTTTGATATAGATATGCAAGTTAAAGTCGTTTTCATTTTATACTTTACGCTTCTCTATGTTATTTTAGCTGATTGAAATTTTATTTTCGTACTTATATGTTCTTGGTGGCAGTTTTTTTTCCGTTAATTGGTTCTGCTCTCAAGGTCCATACTAACCAATACATTAATATCTATGCAGAATATTTCATGCTGACTTTTAGTGAATAATCTTTTTGTGTGTTATATAGGAAGGATGGGCAAGATACTCTAGATGAATTGCAGACGAGAAACCTTCGCCAGGAATTGGAAGATCGTGAGCGGAAGCATTTTTCATCTAAGGACAAGTTTTACAGCGGTAATCCATTTGATAGACACAAAATTCTGTCTGCACAAAATTTTTGTGCATTCATGCATTTTTTTGTATTTCCATTTCGTACTTCATGTCGAAGCATCCTTTGAATTTAACAGAGGCTCTTCAAAAGCTTGCTAATTTGATTTTTGTTTTTACTGGATTCTATTTTCATGCAGATGACAGAGATCGCAGAAAGGCGAATCAACTACTTTTGGAAGGTTAAAGACAAACTCCTTATTTTATATGAGACTAATTGGTTTACTTATTAATTCACCTACTAAAAGTAGTTGCTTACAGGTTCAAAGAAGGACACTGAGGACCGCATAATTCCTCGGAGTGTAGATGCTGATGATTCTGATGTGGAAGTTAATAACGAAGATGAAAGGTTGTTACTTTTGGAGCACATCAATTTGCTAATAGAATGAGTTATCAATTTAGACCTTGTTCCTTCCCATTTTGTTTGGGCCTACATCGTGCATGATGTCTTCTAGTTTCATACACTCATTTCACAGGCATACTTGTGTTGTCTTTTATGTCTGTATTAGCTTTGTTAGTTTCACCATTGCTCATTTTTCTGTATACTACTTCAGTTTGCTTATTTTCTGGGTTTAGTGAGGGAAACCTTATTGATATGCTTAGGATGTTGAAGATCCTTGGTATGTGGATTCTACATAGAGCTCCTTGCCTATCCGAAAAGAAATGAATGTTGCAATGCATGGTTATCTTTATCCTTTGTAGTCTTAAACTTTGTTAGGATGTTAGACTAAGAATTTTACTACCATGTTGACTTTGTGAATCAGATAATTGCTAGATAATGAAGTTAGTGTTTATGGAATACCTGTTCTGGTGTTTCTGAACTAAAAGCTTGTTAGTCACTTCGAAGAGCTACTTTGGGAAGTTCATGTATTTTAGGAGTTGACTATGAATTCATGCTTTTACATGTTGTATTAACATTTTGATGTGATCTTGATGACATCCACCTTTTTTGCAGTGATGATGAGGATGAGGATGATGATGAGGATGACACAGAAGCTCTCATGGCTGAACTTGAAAGAATAAAGAAGGAAAGGGCTGAGGAGAAGCTTCGGCAGGTAAGATTAGATTCCTTAGAAGATACTCTACAGCTTGATACCCTTGGTTTGTGGAGTGTTCCTGAATGAACCCTAGTCATTTTCAAACTTCAAGTTTGCACCATCTGAAAAGCTAGAGGTCTTGATTTTTGTAAAAAATCCTGTTTGATGATAATTGTAGATGAAATAAACTTTTGAGCCCTATGCTTGGTACGATGTACTTTGATTTTATCTTTGGTTTTGATTTTACTAGTTGGTTGATGTAATTTTGTATGACTGTAGGAACAACAACAGGTGGCGGAAGAGCTTAAGGCCAAGGAAGAGCAGCTTCTTAGAGGAAACCCACTGCTTAACAATCCGGCATCTTTCAATGTCAAAAGGAGGTCAGTGGTTGGATTCTAAAACTGAAAGTTGGAGTTTGTATCGTGATCCTTATATCTTGCCTTGCATGGATTTATTGGCTCAGATGGGATGATGATGTTGTCTTCAAGAACCAGACTCGAGGTGAAACCAAAACTCCAAAGCGCTTCATCAATGACACCATTAGAAATGACTTCCACCGAAAATTCCTGCAGAAGTATATGAAATAATTCTTCTGGGAAACAGAACTTTCAACAGAATATTTAGAGCTTGGAGCTGAGATGGAAGTGGTTTTGTGCATGCCTAAAGTAGCAGTATCACTGTACGACCATGATGTCTGCGTCAGATTGTTAAAATGTACTCACGGGCAAACTTTTACTTCGTTTAATCAATTTAACCGGTAGTCTGAAAGACAAGTATCAGCTTATGCTACTTTATAGAGTGGATATCGTTTTTATATACATGAGAAAAGTGTGTGATCAGTCCTTAATGCATTTTCTAGATCGTAGTATAATCGTACTATTTCACTCACAAAATTGCTATTGAAGTCGAGATTCTTACAAGCTACAATCATAACCATTCCAGGGGCGATTGGGACTCACAAATTCTTACGAGAGTAAATACAAGATTTACAGCGCAATTTCTTTCATTTTTTGTATTACAAAAGAGGAAAGAAAACGAAAAAGAAAAACATTAAACTTGGATGAGCACACCATATCAAAATATACTGCCAAGAATTGTCTTCTGGTCCAAGCGGCTGAATCAAAATGAATATACACGACTTGTCTTCACTGCTGAATGCATAACTTTGGATTGCTATTCGCTTCTATTTGGCTTCTCTAAAACAAATTCGGCATACAACTCCTTGAGACCGATCAGAACTGTGGTTATCAATGGCCCCATTATTGCTCCCTGTTCAATACACATTTGATAATATAAGTAAATGAAAATCTGACAGAAAAACACTCAACTGAGTTCAAACTAACCAATACAGTTAATTAAGAATGACTTGAACATCATTTGATTCTGGCAAAGAAAACTATTGTAATGTTCTGGCCAATGATTAAAACAGATTATGCTGAATCCACAATACAACTTCTGAAGACTGAATTTTGATGTTAAAATGCTTTAATTTCTAGATACAGCCAGTTGAACTTCAAGTAACTCCTTAGGTCCATGGTACTTGATCAAACAACTTAATGCCATCTTTCAGAAAAATGTTGAATTCTAAGCAATGAATTAAGAAATACCTCCACAGCAGATGGGAACAATGTCATTCCACCAATGATGCTAAGCCCGGTAAGATATTCATTATAACCAGGTATATCCTCCTGAATTTCTGATGCACCGTAACTCATAAGCACGAGGTGAATAGTTGATAAACCCACAGCTAGTATATATCTGCTTTCCAACACCAGTTCCACAGCCGCTGGAATTGTTGCCAACCAAGGTGGAAAAATTGGCAACAAGGGATTAAGGAATGCAAGTACGGTTGACATATATAAGAAGTGAATTTTGTACAGCCTGAACAGAAGCCATGTAAGACAGCCTTGAAAGAGTGCAATCTCAACAGTAGCCAGCAGAACCCCAGAAACAGCATTGTCAAGAACTTCAACACATCTGGCCCTTGCTGATATTGGAATTGGAAGCATACACATCACTTGTTCAGTCACCCCTCCAGATTCTGAGGTGATAAGATAGTACAGAAGCCAGAAGAATATTATTGACTGGGACAAAAAGTTAAGAACCTCAGCCGCACCAGAGATGACGGAATTGCCAATTGAGAACATAAGTTTGGCACCACCACCTAAAACAGACGCACTGCTAGCAACTACACGCTGGGAAACATCCATTCCTCTCACTGCCAACTCCTTTGCCTTCTCAACCAGGCCCTCCTGGGTGATTATCAATTCCCGGAAAACTGCATCCACTTCTGTGTAAATCTGCCCCCATTCCCGATTTTTAACTCTCTTCTTTAAACTCATAAGCTTCTCGGAGAACGGAGAGAGGTTTATTATACCAGATGATTCTCCAGAAGCATTAACTGGAGGACTAATAACTAAATGCTTAATCCCAGTGACCAACTCCGTCATATTGTACTGCATTGCCAAAGTATCGATTTGCTCGGACACCTTCTCATAGAACATGGTGGTATACCTGTCTACCATTCCAGGAACATCATTCTCATCCATCCAAGTCTTAATACCAATCTTTTCTGCATAATTACTCTCTTCTACATGTGACTTCACTGAAATGACGGCATCTTTTCCTTCAAGACCAATTTTATAAGAAAAGAATATTAATCCAGTCAAGAAACCCACTATCATTCCAACTATCAACCCGATTGCGACAATGGTTTTCAATCTTTTTAGGAGTCCTCTGGTGAAAAAAGAACCCACTGCGGTACGGCCAAAGCTGTTGCTCCTAAAAGAAGACACTGCAGAAAATGTAGAATCCACCGTATTGCTGCTGCATAAGAACCCTAAGCCGAGAATCAACAATGACCCCATACCACCAATACTCTCGTAAGCAATCACGAACACCCCAAACGACACTAGCCATTTTAACAACCTTGAAAACCCACTTCTTTTTTTCTTAACAGAACTCTCTTTTCTCGATTTTCTCAACAAAAATCTGAAATAAACCTCCTTAATATCTACGAGAGACCCTATACAAACCTTAACAATAGCAACGGGGATTGCAAGAACAGTCTCAGTGAGGCCAAGTTGCAGAGGCTCCTCCCAAAAATCAACAAGAGTCTCTTGTATCCCTCTCAAAGGCACAGAACACAAAATAGCCCACTGAATAGGCCTCAAATACTCTTGCAACAGCTTGCATACAAAATACAGGATAAAGATAGTTAAGGCAAGACCACCATGAGCCATGGCTATGTAGAGAGCAAGACGCACCTGGGGATCGCCAGAAAAGGTGCTTTTGCCATCTCGCTCATTGAGGTTCGCCGAATTCGGTGGCGCGTGGGGTGGTTTCGGCTGCGCGTCGGAAGCGGGATTTGTAGTGGGCTTACGAAAGGAGCCCGATCTGAACATGTCTTGCCATGGAACGGAAGCAGATTCATTTTTGGATTTGGAGTCTCCGTATGGAACTAATGCCATTTCTAAACTTAACCAGTTATAACAAGACACAAACGCACAAAAACAGAGATTGGTCCGAAGTTGCAGGAGACTTTCAGATAATTGCTGCACTGTCTGTCTGTGTCGAAGAAAGCGACAGTTACCAATGAAAATCTGACAGATGGATCACAGTACATAGAGTTGAATAGATTGGAGATCGATAGACGGATATGCCTTGAGTCTGTCCCAATCGTTGCACAAAGTAGAAATAGATGTAAATGTGGATAACGAGGAATGCCCTAGGGTAAACTTCTCAATTAAGACTCCCCTTTTCTGGAAATTTTGAGTTCGAGTCATACAGAGAGGAAATGAGAATTTCTTTTTTGATGATCTTCTAGTTTTTTTTTTTGTCGGATCAATTATAGATGTTTCACTTCCGGTAGTATAGTGGGAGTTAAAAGTTAAAACTACTGAAAATTTGAGGGTTGCTAGAAAATTGATCAGTGATCAATCAACCATTAGACCAATTAAATATGTAACAATTTTTTGTACATAGAAATATACAGGCTACATAAAAAATTTTCTAAATTTTAAAATTCCAGATTCATTTCCTCTAAGATTTTTGGAGTGGGTCTTAAGAACTTAAGATTAGTCTGATTAAATTAGGATATGAAGCGGTGGGAATCATTAACTTTTCGACCATATTTTGCTTCAAACAATGATTACTTGATTTTGAAAGGACTAAAATACCCTTAATCTTTGAAATATTTATCTTATCCGGCTATAAATCTTACACAACACTTTTTTTATTTTATAAATAATTGCTTCGTAATTTGAGAATAGGAGTAAATTTTTTCTTTCCATTACGATTTTTTATTATGTTTTATTAAATTTTATCTACATATTTATATAAGTTAATTTATTTTAACTCTGTTTAATTAAATCTTATCCACGCATCATTAGATGTATGTAACTATGCTTCGTAAATATATGGATAAAATTTAACAAAAACAGCTTAAGGACATATAAACCGAACAAACGATTTGATGCGTCTTAGGTAACCTTCAATCTTGAAGTTAAACTCCAAAGCACTGAAAACAAGAAATCCATGTTATGAAAAGATTTTTTTTTTTGTTGGTGCAAATCTTGTAAATATTGTATCGTCATATTTGTTTAGCTACAAGTACAGTTGACTTTAAGAAAGCACCTGCAACAGCAACTTTTTCAACTCATCATAAGCTTCCCTTCCACTCCAGGGATTGTTACTTTGCCTTCTAACATTCGGTGCTCTGTCGGGCAGGAGCAATCTATTGAGTATCCATCTCACCAATTATACTGCATTTCTTCAAACCACGCTCCGATTTTCGGGAGACGGCATAGAATCGCTCAAATGGGTTTGGCATATAGATCACTTTCAGAAGTTTTAGCTATATATACCTTCAGGCAATATTTGCCATACCAGTTGCATCAGAGTCTGAACTAGCTTCAACAGTGGCTTCTGATTCTGTCTTGGACTTCGGCACTACGCTTTGCTTTTGAATCAAAATTTCACTCGACTTATTTAAGCTTTGTAATGTGTATACTGTCATTCCTCCTAACGCTGTTATAGCTCCGCATATGCTAACAAACCCAGGATCTGACCCAAAAATGAGATACCCACCTAACAGAATAACACACGTCTTAAATTGTCCTAGAACCACATGGGAGGTCGCAGAAGTTGCCCTGTATGACAAAGACATCAGTATTAATTATTCCAATGAAGTTAAAAATCTTCTCTTTACTGGTCAAAGTTGTATACATTGCCCATCTTGAAAGGCCAAGAGAACGATGAACAGAAAGAAAACCTCACCCAAGCGCCAAAGCACCAGACCATTGTAGAAGAAAACCAAGCAGAGCTGATATGAGAATTGCAGATGAGTTACTGAGATCCCACTTAAAGGATAGCACTCCTGGTGGATCCAGCCATGGCATCAGAGCTAACAAGAAAAGTACCGTAACAGGGGTAGTCTTCCACATTAGCCTATACACAGATTTCCTCACGCTTTCATTAGGTTGTTCGATGTAGTCATTTGATAGAAATGATTCAAAGTTACTTACGCGAGGGCAGTCCAGTTGGCTTGTTGTTGCAGATTAGACCACAGAATTTTGTTTATAGCACTAGGAACTATCCAAGCAATTGCAATACAAGCACCAAAAAAGTTGAACTCTAAATCTGTAACTGTCGCAACTGCTACACCTGCTGAGACTACAAGAAGAGCAAAAACCTGCAATGGAGTTACTAGACAGCTGAAACTTTGCTACTTGATTCCTCTAAACAACTTGTACCGGAACTAGAGAGCATAGATTTTTTATTCTTTATACAGGAATTGAAGGGTATGAGTTACCTTTCCATGGGAGACAGTTTTCCTGAAAAGAATGAACTCCGCAAGGACAATGGTGGGGGTGACTGCAATTTTAGCCATTTGATAAAAACCGACGCTGCACAGAGGCTTAAACATAAGAGATGAGGAAAAGGTATCAATTTTAGCTTCACAGGGACATGGTTGAGTCTGTCTGGAATATTTACCTATTATGGTTCAGACTGGCATTGGCAAGGCCAGAGGCAAAGGACATAACAGCACCCAAGGAGAAGAGAGATGTGAAAGGTGTAGTTTTAGAGGGCGGAGAGACTGGAAGCAGTTGCAATACCTTGAATATGGCAAGAAGAACCCATGCAACAGAGTAGTGAATTAACGTGAGAAAAATTGGGAAATTAAACCCAACTCTGTCCATCACCTGATAACAAACATTGAAACCCAGTGTTTGTTAACACAACTGAAAATCCAGCAGGCAAAGGAAAGACCAACTTCCAGAATCAAGAATTGTTCGGCTACTACAACGCTAAAAAGAATCTTCCTCCCATTACCATTCTCTACCAACAAACACTAACAAATCCAGTGATACGAAAGACTCACAGATTCAACTGAAGAAAGACAGCAATATTTTTGACAGAATATCAATAATTGGTCCCTCCTGGAAAAATTGGAGTACTGCAATATATCAGAAGACAAGACAAGGGCACGTACTAATTTGTTGGTCATAATAATCCCAACAGCAACCATGAAATTGAAGGACATTGCCATAACCGGTCCGCATAACCGTTGCTGTTGGCGCTTGGCTCCTTCTGAAGTTCGAATATCATTGTACAGAGAACCTCTAATTTCTTCCAATGCTCGACCTGATGAGATAAAGAAGAATGAAAAGTCAGAAATGAATCTTGGAAGAAAGCAAAAGGGAATGGAGAAATGGTACTAAACAAAGGATCGAATTACTTTTTCCCATATTTCCCACCCCTAAAAGGTCCAAAGAATGTGGCAGTTGGATAGACGACTGTTAGAAAAAAGTGAAAAAAACTGAACTTGGAACATCTGTACAGATACATCATCACATCTCTAACTCTAGGTTCTGACAAATATATGGATCCGGTGTGTTTTAAAACGGTAAGATGAATGTAAACCTGCAATGCTATGTTAAGACCATGGATTAATACTTGTTAACATGCAAATATGGCAGACGAAAATTGAAGAAGATATGCAACTAACTAAACCATCGAGAAAACTTTCCTTTCATGTAAATGAAATGCTGCCAAAATGATCATTATTAAAAACATTAAACATTAGCCATCGAACTGTCCAACTTCAGAGGGGCGGCAAAAACAAGCATTCAATGGAAAGTAATGCATGTAACGAGAAGCCGACAGAGAGAATGATGCGAAAAGGGAAGTGCTTTAAGATACTTGTTTTAGAGGCAAAGAGAGTTCGAAGAACTTGAAATTCAAAAAGACCAGAAAAAATAAAGCAAGAACAAGAAAATCATGTGTCATTCGATATTTATTGTTCCATTCCATTTAACTGCTAGCCAACTCTGTGAGTCGTTCCCATAGCAAGTGAAATTCTAACAAATGAGGAAAAGAAAAACAATAGAACCCAGATCGGTTCTATGAGAATACACTTGATCCAAGTAAGAGGAGACCATTTAGCTGCATAATCATGTAACAGAAAGAAAACCTTCAGGACTGTGCGATCTTATGAGAAATCAAGAAAGGTGCAGAATGGGTGCATGTTATCGAATCAATGAGAAAAATGGAAGAATTTAGGAAACGAAACAAACAAGAGAATTCCTTTGGTAGAACCTGCTTCTCCTGCATCACTGTATTTTCTCTTGAGGAACTTACTTGCATCATTTCCCAAAACATAATCAAACAACCCCATAACAACTCACTCTAGCTATATTAATTATGAAGCTCACTAATGAGACCAAAACTATGAAGAGGACGGCAAAACGAGATAAACATGATGGAAACTACAATAAATATATATGGTATAGAAATGTGGCGTTGGATATGTAATCAAAGGAAGGTGGAACATGTGAAGATGACTCCTGCATTCCTACAAAGACTGGTTCTTTTCTCCTCCAATGAACAAAACCAGATATAGAATTACTTGAAGTGTGCCTAAATCGTAATTATGGATATAATTACAGCGAACCATATTACGCCACCTCCACATTTGTACCCTTCTAAAAGTATCTATGGAAGGGTGGTGGGTGTGAGAGAGGTAGATTTACGGTGAAATTAAGGAAGCATCAAGTTTTTGTATAGCATTAAGAAATGGTCAAATCAACATGTGCGAGAGTGGCAGTTAAAACTCTTCAGCTCATTAAGAATATCCGATAATTACAGAGCCATGGGCTAAATAAAGGTCGAAACTTTCTGCTGCCATCTGGCAAAGTTTTAGCAACTTAGCTCTATATCAACATCAAACCCCACAAGAAAATGTTAAAGAGAGGAGAGAAGATTTGCAGTTGCATGTATAATGCCAATTGGAACTAAATCGTATTTGTTGATGATACCATATTCTGGTCTAATCTCGCTGTTAGTAGGTCCAACAAACGGTTGGAATGAGTTGTTGGTTCGTCTGTTAAGGACCAAATCACCAGTTACAATGTAATGCAACTATGCAAGTGGCATGTCTCCATCCTAGGTATTGAACTGCCACCTACAAAACTGTCCCACCATGTTACCTTGTGATAAAGGCTAACCAAATCCCTTTTTTTGTTATCGAAGGTGTCACTTCCTTCCATTGCCCACATTTAGAAACATGACAAGAATATGCTGCTGATGATGCCTGAGGATGGTTTTCACCACTTTTAGCTCATTCACCTCTTGAACACATGAAATCTCAGCAAGCTACTTGTTGCTTGTTAAAATCTTCAGTTTTATAATATAGACCGGTTACTATGTTAAAAGATAAAATATTACCGACCAGACCAGAAACTCTTCTCTGAGTAATCAGGTTAGACATTGCATCTTCAGTTATTGAAGAAATGTTAAACCTTCAACTCATCCCAACATGAGATCTTGCGAGTTCAATTACCATGATAAAAGCTGGGAAAGTTACCTGTTCTTGCTTGTATAAGATAAGAAATGTTGCTACAAATTACAGTAGGTTTCATGAGAACTATCTAAATGGCATTACGGTGTGTAGATTAGATTCAAATTCTACGAATGACAACTACCAAGCTGTAATTTGATCAATGGTTAAAATGGATCGTGGCAACGAGAATAGTAAGATGATATATCTAACTATCTTGAATGTGCCGCTCAAGGCACTCATTTTCTTTTAAAATGACATCAAGATCAGCTTGTACTTTGTTTATATTCAAGCTTTTGGAAGCTATGGCTGCTAGTTTCTTTTCATGTTCAGCAGCTTCTCTTTGAATCCTATCAGTAGTGAGGATTTTCTCAGAAATCTGCTCAAAGATCTCATGCAAGGAGGTGAGAAGCCTATAAGCCTGCCGCCCTGCAGGGTCTTTCTTTGCTTCCCTGGAGAAACATGCTTCTTGTCAATAAAACAGACATTTTACAGTCTTTTAATGGAAAGAAAATATATCACCACATATAAGGGCCAAAACTGAAGAAGGAAAATACTCCACACCTGAATATCATTTCATCTAGAACAGCATAGGTTCGATGAAGGCGCTCTTGGATAGAGTTGCTTTCTAACTGAAGCTCCCTAGTTTCTTTCAAAATTTTCTCCATGTCAGCATCCTGTTTCCAACTGTTTTTGGTGATCTCACTTATTCTTTCGATATAAGATGCTCTAGATGGCACCTTTGGCTGCTTCTCAAGGTCTGCAGAAAGCTTAGAATGTTCCTCCTCCCTACAGAAGACGAGGTATCTGCAATAAGAATAGGCACAAATCTCCATATGGTTTTTCTACATAATATAAGTTTCATCACCAACCTCCTACAAATTTCAGAGAAGATGGACTGCTCCTCCAGCTCAATTTCTCTCAACTTTTGGAGCTTTTCTTGAGCCCCTGGTACATCTTCATAAACAGAATTCTGTAGGCTTCTCTTTTTCTCTTCCAGAAGTTTCCTCGAAGCGTTCCTGAAAATACTTATAATAGATCCTCTCAAATTATCATAGTTTAAGGCCATCTCTTCTGAAAAGGTTATGCTTTAGGTGTTAAAAGACAAAAAGTAAGAAACTAGCAGTACAGCAATAACTTACCATTCTGACTTCAAATCCATGATACTACACTTCTTGGCATCTGCTTGATCATTCAGCTGCTGAAGGTAAAACTCAAGAGGATGTTGTTCATCAAATACCATTTCCGCAGCTGATTTTAAAAGTTTAAATTCTTCTTCAAGATGGCCTAACTCTAAAGTCTTGGCTGTCAGCTCCTCCTTGAGCAGTTTTTCTTGGTATCGCACTTTTCCCATCTCATGTCCTATCTAATAGAACAGCACATAGGCAACGGAAAAGAAAAAGAGAAGGTTAAATCTCATAATACTCATCTAAAAAGGACTTTTAGATTGTACCACCCCATGCACCTAACCCCTCCTCCTCCCTTGCTGTAAGAAAGTAGCACGTAATTCCTTTTAAAAGAGTTAATAACTTTGAAGAATAAAACATATTTTGACCACAGTAATTAGATGGGACGAGTGATTCAAAATATACCTTGGAAGATTGGTCTGTAGAAGAAGCTATGTTTTGGACAATAATGTCATCCCTGTCAGCAACAGCATCTTCATTTCCACACGCATCCTTTTCTGAATTCCCCTCTCCAGTTGAACAATCTTCTCTTACTGCAAAAGTTGGCATGTCAGCACTGCAAGTCAGTTTCCTTGGCATGCTTAGTTGGCCATCTTCCGCCTCAGAATCAAACAATTCTGGCACTTCATCAACACTAAGATCTTTGAATTTTTCTCGAAGATTACTAAGACCAGGGTGACCATCATCAGCCTTTTGCATCCAGTCCTCCACGCTATTAGTTGAGTCATCTTTCATTTTCCTCTTAGCATTTATAGCCTTTACATCAGTCGGATTGTCAGATGACTCCGAAAGCCTTTCCACCCAGAATCTCATCAACTTGTACACATCCTCTTCAGATGCATAAAGTAACTGCCGTAAGCAACACATACAATCTGTTCTAAGCATAATTCCAATACTATAAGACAAGACGCAACACAGATGATAAAGAAAATAAGTAGTAAATTTGGCAATAACGACGGGGTCCTAGAGCACCTAATTTGATTCAACCATCCGCAAGGTCCGATGTTGTATAGGAATCAAAAGCATATCAATCGCAACAACCAGGGACTAAATTCCATGGGTGCAAACGCACCTTCTACAACTTACACGGCTTAAATAAAACAACAGAAATCAACTAACATAAAGCAAATATTAAAGATGTGTATTCTTAGTACTGAATAGTATATCATCTTATTTCAGCCTGATCCTACTTCCTGTTCTCCCGAGTTCAGAAGAAATTTAAACTAGAAAAGCGAACCGCACATGGACTTCTTATCCGTATCAAAAAGGAAACACAATTGATTAAGCAACAAACAACACAGCAAAAAACAGGTAAAAGAAATTCAAACTTCTTTACTCCTGCAATTTTTCCACAACAATCAACTCCAAATCTCAGAGTTCTAACTTATAAACAACAATAAATATATCGGTGTGGGTCAACTCAGATATAGAAGTAAGCACCTTATAGTAGTTCATGTCTCCAGTATAACCCAGTCTCTTAAGAGCCAAAGCAATGTCAGTACAGATCTTGAACTTGTCAACCATTAAATCAGGGAGAGAATTGGCGGAAAACCCAGTTCCATCGATAAGGTAAAGACATTGCGTGCAGATGGAAACCAAGGTTTCAGGTGTCAAGTCCTGGATCGCCGACACGTCTTCTGGGATAGAAACGCCAGAGTTCTTTAGCGAACTCAGAAGTATCTCCTGGGATTCTTCCATCCTTTCCTCCACCAATCTTCGTGAGAACCACTGCCGTCGCTATGTACAAAGGCTCTCGGTGCTTCCGATGCCCTTCGTTATAAATTATATATATATATATATTAAGTTTATAATTTTTACAATAAAATTTAAAATTTAAATATAAAGTATATTAACTATAAATTAAAATATTGTATCTTTATAATATAAAACTGAAAATTAAATTTAATTATTGAATTTAAATGCTTAAAATAGATAATTTATGGTATAATTATATTTTTTACAACATGATTAAATACAATTAATTTTTTATTTAAATTATTCAATATATATTAGTTTCATCAATGTGGTAAATTTGTATTCCAAATCTAATAAGTTCAATAGTTAGTTTTTTTCCGTTTAACTGTAAAATTTTTAAATCATTCAATTTTTCGGTTTGATTTATTTCAATAATTTTTATTGTTAAAAATTAATCATTTTATAATTAATTTAACAAATTAATAAATTTTCATAAGCTAAAAAAATAAATTAATTTTATTTAAAAATTTTTTATTAAACTACAAATAAGGATGATAATGAGTTGGTGTTGAGATTCTGGTTCGAGACATCTGGCTTGAGCTCAAGCTAGACAGGGCCAAAGGTAGCCCAACTAAGGCCTTAGCTTGAAATTTTTTCAATTAAAAACGAAGTTTTGCTTATAAGGATTCTTGTCCTAGCGCTCGATCAACTAGGACTTGGTTAGTTGATTTTGAGTTGATTGGGCTTGTACCTATTTGTTTGACAGGTAAAGATAATCTCTTTAATTTATAATTTAAATTTTTTATTTTATTTAATCCTCAGTTAATTTTATAATAATTTAATACTGATTGAACTTTTTAAATTATATATTTTTTGTGTCATCGATCTAATTTTCAATCTAATTTTAAAATATTAAATAAATTTACGTAAGAAGAAAAAGGAAAAAAAAACAGGCTACAGTATGAGAACCCCAAAAAGCCCAAGAATTGATTTAGAGCCTAAAAGCCATTATAGATTAGGGCTTAATAATAAAAAGCCCTAAATTCATTATACGTCTAAAATCCAAAGACTCCGCTTTACCCTTCCCTTCAGACAATGTTTTCTCTTTGCAGCTCAACCATCTCTGATTATAAACCCTAAACCCTAGCCGACCCCTAAAAGAGGAATTCAAGCACTTGAGCCCGAGTTTCGGTTGAATTGACATCCTCCGTGCTGTCATTTTATATTTCCAGGTGAGTTGAGGCTTCTTTTTTTTTAATTCACAATGCACCTTCATGTTACTTTTTGCTTTTTCGGTTCACCTGTTATTTTGAGAATGATTCTGGGAAAACCTGGTGTTTCCAAAATATTGTACATTTGTACAGGTATGGTAAAGGGCCTTTTTTCTTTTCATTTTTTCTCTTTTGAAGAAAAGCACACTTATTTCTAACTAATTTTGTTTACTATGGTGAGCTAAGTGGAAACTTTATTCCTGATCATTGTAATTCTTGGTAAAGTCGTAAGCTGATAAGAAACAAACCTCGACTTACGCTACTTGATGATTGGAATTAAAGTCTGGACTCATGGGCTGATGTGAAGTCTTGCTTTTCACATAATGTTTGCAAAGAAATTCAGTTCCATTTTCCTTGACTATCTACTTATGTGCTGCACAGATTTCATGGCTCCATCTGTGCGTAATAAAAAGAAAGGCTCAAAATTACAAAACCTTCCTTCACGGAAAAAACAAAAGGTTAAGCTTTTTACTGAAAAGCACTCAAATAAAGATGAAATTTTGGAAGATTTGGATAGCCCAGATAAAGAATTAGATAATCAGGAAGATTCTGACATAGATGACCAAGGGTCTGCTTCTGGTTCTGATATCCTTTCTGATGGTGATGATCCGCTGACCTATGATTTTCTCCACGGAAGTGATGACCAAGGTACTGTGACTGCCAATTCTTATTGCAATGTTCATATGTTCATGCTTCATTTCTTTGACCATTTGTTACTGCTACCTAATACTGTTGCAGGTAAAGACTCAGGATCAGATATTGATGCTGACTCGGGCTCGGGTTCAGACTCTGATTCTGATGAATCTGATATTGAGAAAAAGTCAATAGCCCTCGACAAACAAAAGGCAAGGGAACAAAAAGAGGCAGAAGAAGAGTTGCGGCTTAACATCACAGAAGAATCTGATGAGTTCAGATTGCCAACTAAGGAGGTCCACCATCAGCTTCGGTGTTTTGTTTCTGTAGTTGAAAGCTTGTCTTCTGACTCTTGTGTTGGTTCTTAGCAAGTGTAGCTTCTTGTCTTCCTCTTTTCTAGGATCTCCAAGTAGAAGAACAACAGCCACCTGATCTTCCAAATCTCCAAAGAAGGATAAGAGAGAGTGAGTAACTTTTTCCATCAGCATCTATGTGAATTGATTTGATTGTCTTGAGCAGTTAAACTTTTGGTCTTTTCAATTGATTTAAGTGCTAACTGCAAAATATGTTATTTTAGTTGTCCGTATTCTGTCCAACTTTAAAGATTTGAAGCAAGAGGGGACCACAAGGAAGGATTATACTCAGCAGCTTAAGATGGATTTGAGTTCATACTATGGCTATAATGATTTCCTTATTGGAGCTTTGATGGAGGTGATTGATCAGAAGATTTTAATGCTCATGCAAGAAGTACTATCTCGATGCTATTTCTGAACCTTTTCAGCTCAATCATCCTAAATGTATGTTTTGCACTCTACATAACAGATGTTTCCAGTTAACGAACTTATGGAACTTATTGAATCTTTTGAAAAACCACGACCGATATGTTTGCGAGCCAATACTTTGAAGGTAAGCCAAGTTTATTGATTAATGTATTCTTGTAAGTAGCTGCATTTTACCTTTTCTGATCAATATTTTGCGCATGAATTTGAAAACCATTTCCTTGCCTGTACATAGACGCGGAGACGAGATCTGGCTGATGTGTTGTTAAATAGAGGGGTAAATCTAGATCCTTTAAGCAAGTGGTCTAAGGTGAGAACTCCTGTATATTAGTGTGGTAAGTGGTTTTCTTTATCCCCCCTTATTCACTTGACTCTTAACGCAAGTTTGGCTTTTGCAGGTTGGACTGGTAGTTTATGATTCACAGGTGCCTATCGGTGCCACCCCTGAATATATGGCTGGGTTTTATATGGTGTGTGTCTTTCTCATTTTTGCATTACGTTAAACTTTATGGTTTGCAAAGTGCACCTAGCATTTAACTGTTTTATTCACAGCTGCAAAGTGCGAGCTCATTCTTGCCTGTCATGGCCCTTGCTCCTCAAGAAAAGGAACGAATTATAGACGTGGCGTAAGTGATGTCTCCTATTTAGCTCAACATAACTATGGTCCAAAATGCCTAGTGAAGTTTGTGTTGGTATCAACATGCATGATTTTTTTTTTTTCATTCTGAAATTGTTGCCTTCCAGCCTCTTGAGTTTAGATTGAACCTAAAATGTATATCCAAATTGATAGCCAGTTTGCTATTTTCATGTTGGTATATCTTGATGGACAATGTTTTGGAAAAAGAGTTGTGATTTACTAATCGATATTTCTTCAAATATTGTGCGACTTGTTGATGTTTTTTAGGTTCCTTATTGCTTGTGATGGAAATGTTTTCTTCCTCCAAACATTTTTTGACTAGCTTATGTATGGTCAGGGCCGCTCCTGGTGGTAAAACAACTTACATTGCTGCTCTGATGAAAAATAGTGGTATGCTGTAATCCTACTTAGTTTTAGTTTTGTTTTCTGTTTGTAACTGAGTTTTAGTTTTACACTCAGTCTTCGACCATCATAATGACATGAAGTCTTCTTAGCTACAAGAAGAACTCAGTCTTGCCATTGTTTAAATGTGGCATTAGCTCATGCATGATATGTGTTCAATACGTCTTTTCCTTTCAAAGGGAGTTAGGGACCTCTGAATTTTAATCATTTTCCTTGGATCACATCCGCTGTGGACATTTATTTCATGGTGCTATCATATTTGACACTTTCTAATTCAAACGTTCTTTGTGTTCTAATTCTTTTGTTCTAGGAATAATTTATGCAAATGAGATGAAGGCTCCAAGATTAAAGTCACTGACTGCAAATTTGCATCGCATGGGTGTCACAAACACCATAGTTTGTAACTATGATGGGAGAGAGGTTGGTAACTCTGTTGTCTTTGTTTCTGTTTTAGGTTGGTAACTCTGTTGTCTTTATTTCTGTTTTTATTATTTGAGATCTCATAGAAGCTTTTTTAAATTAGTTATCTTGCCTTAATCACATCTTCTGGCAATCACATTCTATACCTACAAAAATGTCATTTTGGGTGCTGGAACTGTTATGATGAGTTTATATTACGTGTATCTTAGCATATTTGCTGTAAAAATGTGCTTATGTTATGTTGTTAATATAATTAGATTGCATGACTCTTTGATTGTTCAAAATCCAGCTTCCCAAGGTTTTGGGGGTGAACACTGTTGATAGAGTTTTGTTGGATGCACCATGCAGTGGGACCGGGGTAAGCAAACCGCAGTAAAGAGCTCCACCATAAATTACTTGCTTCTTGTTGATTGCAAGTCAATAACATTGTGGTTTTACTTCTGCAGGTTATTTCAAAAGATGAATCTGTTAAAACTTCTAAAAGTTTAGAAGATATACAGAAATCTGCTCATCTGCAGAAGGTTTGTTTTTCCATTTTGCTTTCAGCATTTTGTGGTAAATCTAGAATCTGTTTCATGTTTTCTTTTTCCGAGGCCCTAGAAGCTAAAGAAGGACGAGAGGTAGGGTTAACTTACATTTAACTCTCTTAGCATTCTGTCTGCACTAAGAAACTGAATCTTGCCAAGCCAGATGATCTGGTCGAGTTACAGTTAAGATTGTCTTCTTGTCAAAAGCTGTGTAACCCAATTACTGGTTCACAATTCAAAGGAGCCAGGAAATAGTTTTCTAAACCTGTTACTGTATTTTTTTCCTTGTCATATTTAGTTTTGTTAATTGGGTGTTCACTATGTTTCCTATTCCCTGTAGCAACTAATACTTGCTGCAATTGACATGGTTGATGCAAATTCAAAATCCGGTGGCTACATTGTTTACTCCACATGCTCCATTATGGTTGCTGAGGTTCGCTTGAAGTAAAAAACCTTTTGAGCTTCTAGTCATCTTTTCATTTTTCTGCTATAATGACTATTATTGTTATCTTATAGAATGAAGCAGTTATCAATTATGCTCTCAATAAGAGGGATGTTAAACTTGTGCCATGTGGACTTGATTTTGGATGTCCTGGGTAATGATGATTCTCAAGCATCTACCTGATTGCTGTTTAAGCTTTAGAATATTTCTAAGACCAATCTTTCTTGTTTAATAGGTTTGTGCGCTTTAGAGAACACCGTTTTCACCCATCCTTAGAGAAGACCAGACGCTTCTATCCTCATGTTCACAACATGGATGGATTTTTTGTTGCAAAGGTATCTTGATCTGGGAACTGAAACCTATGATCTTGGGAAAGAACTCCTATGTGCAAGCATACACATCTGCAAACCCTTTCTTCACTATTTTTTTTTATTTGTGCTTGTGTTACTACATCCATTTTGCATTTGTTTGACGGTGACCGTCCTTCCGAATGCATCCCGTTACCTCAAATAAATTGTATGAGGAAGTCAAACGTATTCCGAATGCACCCCTTTCCTCCAATATATTGTATTTGTTTGGTGGGATTCATAGTGGTTCTAAATGTGTAGGGCCCTTGTTTCTCTGCATCAGCCTATCCCTTGAATGCATACATCTACTTCTTTTAACCTTCGCCTAAGTTTTATATATATCTGATCTGATTATACCCAGCATGTTCTCTGTGGTTTCAGGCATGTATAGGTATTCTTGCTTTGTTGCCAATAATTCTTTGAAATTTGATTGAAAGGAAAAGAGTTGAAAGCCAATGGGTTTCTCTTGGTTATTTATCCTGTGGTTTTGGTTGCACATTATCAATGATAAGTTGATTCCAAATTGGCATTGCCAACATGTAATTAGTATAGAACAGATTCTGAGATCTGGAATCTTGCAATTTATCACCCTATCTACTCATGATTCAGTTTGAGCTCATGAAGGATGAGAACTTTTTGATATTGAATTGAACTAAGATTAGTCTTGCGAGCTCCTTGTACAACCATAATCAGAATTCTGGTTGGGTTTATTTGGCTGATGTCATTGTAGTCAAATGGTCTGTGTACCTTGTTTGCATAAGCTCTGGTGCTTTATTCTTTGGTGATTATTCTGACTATTATTTTCTGTTTTTGTTTCCAGTTGAAGAAAATGAGCAACACGAAAGCCATGACTACTCACTATGAACCTTTGGAATCAGTAGAGCAAGCACTCAGACCAGATGAGGCTGAAAATGAAAGTAAAACTACAGAGCATTTGACAGCAAAAGTTGCTAAGAAAAGAGATGTCGTAAACAATAGTTCTCGTGGTAACGCCAATGTAGAGGCACCATCTAATTCCAAAAATAGGAAGAAAAGGAAATTTCCATCTAAAGAAGAAATCTCTAAAGCGAGGTAGAATATTGACACTTCTAGCCAATTTTATTTGTCCATAAGAAAGTTTTGTGTAGCTTTTACCTGCTACTCTAATTTGGAAAGTGGGAAGATAGAGAAAAAGCCTTCAATCTCATTCTCTTGACTCTGCTACTGCTAGAAACTAACTTCTTAATCTGTTGCAGAGAGGAAAAGAGGAGAGCTTTTAGGGAAGCGGCAAAAAAGGATGCCAAAAAGAGTAAGACTGAAGGTTGATCATCTGGTGATAACTCAGTTAAGCATGATAACTACTTCAATGGGTTTTTTACTGCTTGGTGCTGAATCTAATTGGATAACAGACAAACCTATGCAAGGAATACATCTCAAGCTTAAAAATGTAATGAAGAGATGACCTTACTGCACAATATCTTCTTCAGCAGCATGTCCTCCCCTTGTCTAGCTTTGCCTTAAAAATATTTGTAACATTTTGTGCGCCGGAATTTCCTCCCTGAGCTGTTTAAGCCCATAAAGTTTTGTATTTCACAGTATGAAATTCTTAAGGATTGCGTTCATGATATAAAATATAATTTATGAATTGTAGTTACAGATTACAGATCCTTTTAATCTACAATATTCACCAAAGTAACTGTTGAACAGGATTGGCCTTGCTTAGGATTCAGGAACTTGTTTTGATTAATTACTCTAATGGAAATATAAAGGTAACATGTAAACCTGAATTGTTATATAAAAAGCGAGAAATTGTCCAAGTACTCATCATTCAAGTCCTTTCCTTCCCTGGCATGAAAGCAACTGAACAGAATGCTTTAAGCGGTCCAAGGATGTGTGAGCCATGTGATTTCTGGGTCTTGAATGTGATCAAATTCATTGTTTTATCTACATTTGTTGTTTCCAAAGCTAAGTGTAAAGTCATACGAGGCTATTATTTTTCTATGGCCAAACACAAGGTCAGAGTCATATGATGCATGTGGTACCTTGCTGGCATTTGTGAAAAAGAGCAAAAAAAAGAAAAGGAATCTTGGTCTGTCCTGGCAGTTCACAAGCCTTCTTAGGTACACCGTCGCTCATGAATAGTCCCATATCACCATGTTCCATCAATGAACTATAAACTACACAATCATAAACATAAATTATGGATTATAGTTTTGTAGTCTCCATTAAATTAGTAAACCATGCTTAAGCAATGAGACAGCAAAATGAATAAGTACGTTAAGGTCAAAGGTCAGCATGAAGGATCCAGATTAGATCTTCTGTTCGTGAATGGACAAGGTTGGGTACTGGGGAATTTGGTCTCTTGGAATTGCATGACATTATTAGTGCAACATCAAAAATAAGATACATGTTGTCAGAAGAAATGGCAGGTAATTCATATAAAGAACAATATGAGCTGTCCATGTTACCCAAACTCAAACGTCACTTGTAACATTTGCTGTTAGGCTTGTTCTGGGAACATTCCTGTTCTAAACATATGGCGTTTTCTGGTAGGGAAGCCTCCCACCTCATCTAGATTAGATAGATACTGTAATAATTTAATGAGGATTTCCTATTCCTAGACTTTGATGGATTTTTGGACTTCCCCTTTTGATTTTCAATTAATCAAAGTGAAGTGTCAGGAGAGAGTGGTGTGCCCTTGCTAAGTGAACTCCACACCACAGACATTGTTCAGACACAGGACATCTCATAATAAACCTGCTTGCTCTTGATTATTCTGGCTACGTAAGCAGTACATCTCCAGTCTTGATCTACCATCAAAACAACCTCTCCGAAACTGAGATAACGGCTAACTCACCACTCACCAGTGCATTGACTGCAAGAAAAGACAGACCAATCGAGACCAAAGTAAATCAGAACAAAACACAAGTACATTAGATCTAAAGTTATCCAAATATAAGTTTATCAATAAAAAAAAATTTACAAAGGAAAATAGTCAATCAGAACAGATCTATTCCATGAAAAGGGAATGTGAGTTTACTGACGAATGTACAAAATCCTAATCATCTCTTATCTGTTATGTTAGTGAAGTTCTTTTTGGCCCTTATCATGAGGAGGTTTTAACAATCAGGGCAAGGAAAAAAAAACTCAATTGCAAAGTATTCTTACTCATACTGTCCTGTTCCAGTAGCTTAGTAAATGTCGCTCATGATTAGCATTCAATGAATTAGCATATATGCTTCAATACGATGAAATTCAGATCATATTAGGAGTTGAGATCCTCTTTTCCTCAAGATAAGTTAATCCATTCAATAACATTGTCCTTTTGTATATAATAATATGTCTTGAAGAATGAGAACAATACAGGTGATTGGAGGCAGAGACAATGCCATTCACAGATCCATTGGCATTAAGATAAGCGAAAAATTTGAAATAGGTTAATAGTATAAGTGAACTTTTATGAGGGATATCACTAGTCATTCTCAATAACTTGAAGCCCGGACGGCAAAATCATAAAGGCCTCAGGAAGCACAAGAGACAGCTTGGAGAGTGGAGACTTCCAAGACCCCCATAGCATGGAAAAGAGAAAAGAGAAAAGTAGAAAACCACTACAAGGGGAAAAGGAAGATAAATAAAACTTAAAGTAAACGAAAATCATATTGAGGTGGAAATATTGAACTTGAAACCAAGAAAAAGAAGGAAAAGAGTCATCTTTAGCTTTGACCCCTCTTCTGTCACCGTTGCTTTCTCTTCTCGCTCTCTCTCTCGCCCCAACAAACTTGTCCAAAAGCCAAAAGCTTTTTTCTTTTTCCACCTTTCTTTCTCTTCTCGCTCTCTCTCTCTCCCCACACATTTTGGAGGGTGGAAGCTCTCCCATATCCTCTTTTTTATCTTTCTCTGTACTGTAGGTTTGAAGTGGCTGGGGGCTAGTGAGTGCTCCCTTTAAAAGTTTCCACTTTCAAAGCTCTGATCTTTTAAGCACTTGCAGGTACTCTCTTTCTTGGGCTTCCTTTTCTCCCCACTTTTAACTGGCCCTGCTATTTATTTAGTGGTTTCTGCTCCTTTTGTTTTCTCGTCTTGCACTTGTTTTGCTTATTTTAGCAAATGGGTATTTGTTGGCTATTGGATCCAAAGAGATGGGTTGTTTTGAGATTTGAATAGTTTCTTCTTTACCTTGCTCTTACCTTTTTCTTTGCCTATTTGTATGTTATGAATTAAGGATTGACAGAATGTGTTAGAATGTTAAAATTCTTCCACTCTAAAGGTAGAAGGCACAATTTTGTTTCCGCACTTTCTCTTTTCTTTAGATACATACCTGATTTGGTGTCTGCATGCAATCCCACGTTATCTTCTTAACTCATTGTGGATTCTCAATGTAATGCATGCTTCTGTTCTTAATTCTCAAGTTTACTGTAACTCATGCTTTAGTAGAGTGCGTGCTTTCTTCTTTTCTTTTACTCTGTACTCGTAGCATGCTTGTTATTAGTTCTTTAGATACACTGCTCAATTCGGGCTCCACTTGCATGGGTCGTCGAGTGAAATGGAGCTTAGTTACCTTTGGGTTCATTAGTTATTTCATTTCAAGAACTTAAATTAATTGCATGTTTTAAGTTTAACTTTCCCATTTGATGGATTGTAGGATGTCTATAAATCTACTGTTAATTGTTTTGGAGATGAGTGTATGTGGGATTACTAGTGAAGGGGACTTGCTTGGGGCTTAGTAATTCCTCATTCTGATCTGTTTAACAAATATGCTCTTTATCGATGGCCTCAATACCAATTGCCAGAACTTCCTCTGATTGTCAGAAAATATCCATTGGTTGTCAACTAGTGGAAGGAAAATCTAAGAGGCCTTCACCTATACAGATTACTAGCAAATCAGAGACAGTGACCCTCCCAAAACTAATCCCAGTAGTGAAGGAAATTGGGTCAAAACAGGCTTGTATAATAACAACTGAGGACAAGAAGTGGCTGACCTCTTCTCATTCAGAAAATGTCAATCATTTAGCCAATGAGGTAAGTTCAGTTTTGTCTGTTGTTGATCCAAAACAAGGGCTCAGGTGTACCAAGGACTCATCTGAAGATATTGCTGATCCAATAAGGGAAGAATCTGAGCCCGATTTTGTCCCAACTTCTGACAAGGTCAGTAATGGAACTAATAGCCTTGCAAAGACTAGTGGGAGTGCTAAACTTAATGACCATTTGGATTTTGTTGAGTGTGGGAAGAGCGGTGTTTATAGAGGTAGTGCAAGCAGTGATGTGAGTGATGAAAGTACTTGCAGCAGCTTGAGTAGCAGCATCTATAAACCTCACAAGGCCAATGATCTCCGATGGGAGGCTATGCAGGCTGTACGGGCAAAAGATGGTGTATTAGGTGTCAACCATTTCAGGCTATTGAAGAGGTTGGGCTGTGGGGATATTGGGAGTGTTTATCTCTCAGAGTTGAGTGGAACAAAGTGTTATTTTGCTATGAAAGTTATGGACAAAGCATCATTAGCAAGTCGTAAGAAATTGCTTCGAGCCCAAACAGAGAGAGAGATACTACAAGGCTTGGACCATCCTTTCCTTCCTACTTTATATACTAATTTTGAGACAGACAAGTTCTCATGTTTAGTTATGGAATTTTGCCCTGGTGGTGACTTGCACACTCTTCGACAGAGGCAACCAGGAAAACAC
This sequence comes from Erythroxylum squamatum, assembly GCA_025629845.1. Taxonomy (NCBI): domain Eukaryota; kingdom Viridiplantae; phylum Streptophyta; class Magnoliopsida; order Malpighiales; family Erythroxylaceae; genus Erythroxylum; species Erythroxylum squamatum. The sequence continues at coordinate 36,487,369 of JAOTBA010000205.1, forward strand.
TTTTCTGAACGAGCAGCAAAGTATGAAAACTTTCCCTAATCTATGTTTTACGTTTGGTAAATGACCATTTATATACCTAGTTTTAGATAAGTTTTGTGTCCTATCCTGCATTTTGGTCTACATTCACTACCATAAGTTGGGTCTTTATACAGGACCCATGTTAAAGGTTTTGTTTTTATTTCAAAGCTGTTGATGTTGACCATATATTCACTTAGATGTAATGAATGTAATTGGAAAAACTACAATTATATCTTAACATGCTCAAGGGCATGCAAATGATGAAAAATTATAACTGCAGAAGGTGCTAGTAGTATGGCATAAGTATTCTAGAGAAGCTTAATTTTGTACATTAGGAGAAGTCATCAGAATATAGTAGTACGATGACATTCATTTTAGAATAGGATTTGAAACCATTCTTCATGGAGTTGTTTGTGGTTTGGCTGGTTTTATATAAAAGTAGGCATGTTATGTGTTTTGAAGTTTGCGACTAGAATGGTTTTGACATGATGGTTGAAGAAATCTTCATGAATGGTTTCATGGGATACATACATATGTGTACTTTTACTTATTTTTTCCAAGTAGAGAAGCCATGGAAGATTAATGTGTCAGAAAAGAATTGCATAAATAAATTAATTTCTTGGCTTAGCCTTAGCTTAGTAAGATATAAAATTAGATGCATTGTTATCTTCTTATTGAAGCTAATAATTCCTACTCAGAGTTAGCCCACATGCGCCTAACTGAATGACTTGGAGCTTAGACACTATGAGTAGAGAATGGAACCAATTTTGCAAACGTTGATCTCTTTAATTTAGGAGCGTCATGTTTAAAGTGGAGAAGCAAACTCACTATAAGATGTTTATTTTGAGTGAGATTGAAATCAAACTTGGTTACATCTTGAAAAGTTCCTTTCTAGCCTGTTCGAGAGAATCTGTCTAGTTGAGATAGATTATGAGCTGCACAGTGCTCTCATTAACAGCCAAATCAATTTTATAAACACCAGTTGGTTAGAGATTCATTGAGATGCCAGGAGGAGCACATGTGCTGCCTTCTGAGGGAATTAATTAGGTTAATCAATTTCACAAAACAAAAATATGTTCCTGTTAAATGCATCAGAACTGCACATCCAGTACGTCTACCCTTGCAGACAGTTCTATATGAAATGTAGAAATTTTGCCATGGGATTTGTTTGAGGGCGCTTAGTATGAAATGCTGGATGCTGTTTAATTTTTCATGTTTGTTTCCACAATCTAATATGCATTTCTTGGTACCAAACAAATTATACACTCATTCCACACTATCATTGTTGACGGTTGCTTTCCTTTGACCTTCGATGTGCAGATTCTATGTAGCAGAGGTTCTCCTTGCTTTGGAATATCTTCACATGCTTGGAATTGTATATCGTGACCTGAAGCCAGAAAATGTTCTTGTACGTGAAGATGGCCATGTTATGCTTTCTGATTTTGACCTTTCTCTCCGCTGTGCTGTTAGTCCAACTCTAGTCAACTGTGCAGTACCTGAGTCTGAGGCCTTGCGGAGGAACCCAGCTTACTGTGTTCAACCATCTTGTATCCAACCATCATGTATGGCTCCTACAACATGCTTTATGCCTCGACTATTTTTAAGTAAGTCGAGGAAAGATCGAAAACCCAAGAATGAAATAGGGAACCAAGTCAGCCCACTGCCAGAGCTTATTGCTGAGCCAACTGATGCTCGTTCCATGTCATTTGTGGGAACCCATGAATACTTGGCACCTGAAATTATCAAAGGTGAAGGGCATGGGAGTGCAGTTGATTGGTGGACTTTTGGGATCTTTCTATATGAGTTGTTATTTGGTAGGACTCCTTTCAAAGGATCTGGAAACCGGGCAACCCTGTTCAATGTTGTAGGTCAGCCATTGAGATTTCCAGAGTCACCAGTTGTCAGTTTCCCAGCAAGAGATTTGATAAGGGGTCTGCTAATCAAAGAGCCACAGCACAGGTTGGCATTTAAACGAGGAGCAACGGAGATCAAGCAACATCCTTTCTTTGATGGTGTAAATTGGGCTCTGATTCGTTGTGCTAGCCCTCCCGAGGTCCCAAAGCCAGTTCAGGTCGATCAGGTTCCAGCCTCGACTTCATCTAGTCGTAAAGTTGTTCCTGCTTCTAGCATCAACCAGAATAATTATCTGGAATTTGATTTCTTTTGATTGCTCTTCAAAGATGGCGTTCTTTTTCCTTCTGGGAATATACATAGAGTTTTTACAGTGTTGACGTGGAAAATGGGGATTTCCTATTGATAAGAGTCTAATGTTCAATGTCCTTGTTAAACATTTTTGAGTATATGTATTGCAAAAGTTGACATTTTAAATGTGAATGGTATTAGTTCATAACGACATTTCAGTTTCATCACGCAGTCTTTGGAATTTTTATGAAGAGAGCAGCCAATTATTCTCTCTAATGATGTCCTGAATTATGCATCTTCTTTATTTGTACTCATGGTATCATCTTCTCAGTTTTACTTTTGTTTTGATTGTTTCCAACTTGGCATGCAAGTAGGTAGCAGGAGAGGATGGGATTTGGAGTCATTTGTTGGTAAAAACACTCAAGCTATTTAACAGTACACTTTCAGGTCAGTCAGTGACAAGTGAGCTTACTGCCTACTCAGAGAAGGTTGACTGGTTCTCTGGTCCCAATAGACTGTTCTTCGTGAGATTTTTGCTCTTGCAGTGATTATATGTTACACTTCATACCCTGCATGAAAGATTCTTGTGCATAGGATTGCTTGGTTGCATTTATGAAAGAAATTGTAGGTGTTTGTATTGCTTCAAGTCCTTGTTATTTGGTTGTGTTTGGTTTCATTTTTGAAGAGTGAATTATGGTCTAACAATCATCAGTTATAATAAACTTTTTTGCTTCATTTGCACCAAAATTTTGGAAAGGGAAAATACACCTATGCACTAACAGACTATATACCAATATCCTGCTTTATAAGACTGCAACATGGTTTCTGTTATTGATTCCTTATTCTTTCTATGATGAAACCGAGAATAAAGGGGATGACAAAGGTCAATGGAAGTATTATCTTGTAAGGATGAGTAATGAATTTCCTCCAAGCATATGGAACACTGCTGTCTTCCACGATTTGGCATAGTTTTTCCTTTTCAGGAGCTATTTTGTCCAAGATAATGAACAAGTTTTGAGCATCTTCGGAGTGCTGTTTCACCTCCCCTTTCTCCAATCTTCCCCACTAATAGAGCACCAAACAAACCCTGTTAGATATAGTACTCTTACATGTATTATCTGGCAGGAATTTGGATCTCATGTGCATATATATTTATTGTTGTTCATAAACTGCGGAAACTTGTAACACTGCACAAATAGGCATAATTATTGCATTCAGTTGGTGAAGAATAGTAGAGCAATAGCATAAAGGTCTTTAAATGACAGCAACAAGCTTTGGATGGTATCAGATTCTGTGCACCAATTAACCTGTTTTAACCCTAAAACAACATCATTTTAGTCCTAAAACAACATCATTTTAGGTCTATTTACACATAAATCGACATCGTTTTGAGGCAAAAACAGAGTTGGAACAGATTAAGTGGTACAGAAACCTGAGCTTTGGATGCTATCTTTCTCTTGGGCTTAGAATGCATTCCAGAAACACATGCAGTCTCACATTGGAAATCAGAGTCAACTAATTGTGTCATGGAAGAATTAAGTACCTTCTGCCAAAATCAGAGTCAACTAATTGGAAAACAAACCTCCAAGATCCGGAGGGTCAATTGTAGTTTGGCTTCACAAGATAAGAGTTTAGATCCTCTGTACCCAAGACCTTATTCTAATTGATGTTATTTTGAGAGTCGCGTCATTCTTAACACAAAATCAAGTTAAAATAAGGTATTAAATACTGAGGATCTGATGCCGCAGGATATGGTCCGGCCTTTGAGTGTGGCCATCAATGTCTTCCAACGAGGACCCACATGAGGCCACAATCGCTTTAGAGCATACTTTTGCTGATTTTCCACATGATAGTTCACTTAACACTGCCAATGTAAAAACGAGAAGATGTCTTAAACCGAAACTTGGGAGCTGATCTGGTGTTCTCATTCTGCTACGGCCCTGTCCTTGAAAAAATCCCAGCCATCCAACTTATTGTAACGAATAGTTGGGATTTATTCAGGCATAAGGTGCATAGCAGAATGAGAACAGCAGATCTGAGCTCCGAAACTTTATGCTAAACACTAGTTTATACAGGTTTTCTGCATACAAATTTATTATATTCCAACAACTTGAGCATGCCATCTGGCAAACAATATTAAATTTTCAATTGAAATCTAATCATGTTTTAAATAAATTAAAAAAACCTTCATCAGTAATAAATTTACTCCATACTTTTAATTATTTAACAAGGAATAAAATATTAAACATAAGACTAATAATGATAAATTTAATTTAATTAATTACATAAATCTACTATGATAACACCCACTAGAAATCTCGCTGAACTGCGAAGTCTGGAGATGTTTAGTAATACGCAGCCTTACTCCTAATTAATAAAGAGGCTGTTTTCAAATAATTAACAAACTAATAATAACAAAAAAAAAATTAATGTGAAAAGATCATTTTAAAATTATTTAAATTTTATTCACATTTAAGTTGTCATACTAATTTCTTCTCTATTTTTACATAATTATATAGAAATATTTGTATAACTATTAAAATTAATATTTAATTACATAATCATAACTTTTTAGTACATTCAAAATATATTTATTAGAATATGAAAACTAATGACTTTTTAATAAAATATTTCTTTTAATTGTTAATATAGTGTTATAATTAATCATTTAATTTTTCTTAAATTAATGTTTTTTTTAATGTATATCACAATAATAAACAACTGTGTATGGAATCTATCTTGAACAGCATATCTTAGAATTCATTTAAGTGTCAAATGACAAAAGATTTGGTGACTAAAGAATGATAAATATGAGTGGAAAGCATCAATGGGCTATTCAAATATTAAAAATAGAAAGATATATATATATAACAACAGATTAATTTTAAACATATTAAAATTTAATAATACATAATACAAATACATTTTTACAAAAAATCATTAGTTTTAATCAATAATTTTCAAACGATTCGGTCAGTTTAACTGTAAAAGTCTTAAATTTTTCAACTTTTCAGTTTAATTTTTAACTTTCCGGTTCAATTTACTTTAATAACTCTTGATCTTAAAGAGCCAATTTATTAAAATAAATTAATTAATTTTTATTTAAAAATATATTTTTCAATTAAACTTTAAATTAAGGAGAATATCTTTAATTATATTTTAAATTCATTAATATTATTCACTCTTTAGTCGATTTTATGACAATTTAATAATAATTAAAATTTTTAAACTTTAAACTTTTTGTCTTATTCTTACTGGTTTAACTTTCGGTCTAATTTTTAAAATATTGGATTTAATATTACTATTAAGTTTTGTTTAATTGAAAATCTCTATGTAATAATATGTACTCACTCACTATAAAATGTATATATATATATATATATATATAGGAGGGAAATAAATAGACTTTTTAAAGATAAAAACACATATATTACCCAAGCCAGTTAAAGCCAAAACATTCACAAATTTGAAATGTTTTTTCTGGCGTAGTGTGAATTTCTATGCAAATTCTGATTTTTAGTATAAAAAGTTTCAATCTTTAGGCTCTAAACCATCCTTCTTAGCAGAAAAAACCAAACCCATGTTATAGAAATTCTGATTTTTCAGTATAAAATGCTATGATCTTTAGCTTTGTTTAGATCCTTACTTATATAAGGGAAAGGAAAGGAAATATTGAGGAGAAAAGATAAGAAAAAAATGGAGGAGAAATATGATTTCCTTTCTCTTCTTTGTTTTCCTAATTTATTAAAGGAAGGAATTGAATGGAAGAGAATTTTGTAAGACCTTTATGCCTTTGATTACAGAACTTGTTTATCTTTACTTGTTAGATTTAATAAGGATACAATGGTAATTTACTTATATTAGGCTTATCTTGTCTTAAATTCCCCTCCTTTCTTACCAATTTGGTGAAAAATATATTTATTCTAAATTTCTCTTCTATTTTTCTCTATTCTCTCTCCTTCTCTTTGTTTTTTTTGTGTGCAAATAATAAAAATCAAGAGAAATGCAACTCCTTCCTCTCTTTTCTCAAACTTTCCTTCCGTCCAAACATATGCTGATTCTCTAAACCATCCTTCTCAGCAGAAAAAACCAAACCCATGTTTTAATAAAGAAAATCGACCCTTTTTGCACTATCTTTTACTGTGAGTGTGTGGTGGCAGTTTAGTGTTTTGAGATTGGTTGTTTGTAGTTCAAAAGAGTTCTGAGATTGATCTTGAGCGAGCAGAATCTGTAGATTTTGATTTTGAGGGAGTGAAAAAGACAAGTCTTTTGCTTCTGCTCAGGTTGAAGCAAAACTCTAACATCATGTTTTCTCATGGTAAAAAGACTTCGAAAGAGGAAGTGGGTTTTGTTAATGAAGAAGCAATCCAGCAGTTGCAGTCTTTGATGGACCATGGTTAGCTTTCTTGCTGATCTACTTCACTATTCGCTTGATCTTTCTCACTCCTTGTTTTTTCTTTAGAAATTCATACAGGATTACTACTAACATAGTGTCCACTTTTGTGGGGATTTTAACAGTTGATGAGTCATTGAAGAGAACCTTCCAGGTTATTCTCTCTTCCTGATCTATGCTTTATGTCTGTGCTTAGTCGTTAAGGAAAAAGAAAAAAGAGAGTAAGAGTGAGAGCGAAAGATGATGAAGTAATTTGCAGCTGTTATTTGAACTTGAAACAAGTTTATGTTTAACCTCAACTATACTTAACTGTTCAACACAAAGATTCAGCCTTTCCCTTGTCTCTTCTTTTCTTTTTTCCTCTCTTCTTTTTAAGTTTCTGATTTGATCTGGGTTTATAATGCTATGCAGTTTTTTATTTTCTTTAATGATGAGAGAGTGAAATGTTATTTATCAAAATGGAAAGTAAGTTCAGGTGTAAAAACCCTAAACATAAGACATCACAAGCCCAAAAATGATAAGACCTATTATGATACCAATATTAATCACAGGGGGTGGTTAATCTATAACAAATAAAAAACATAAGGGTATCACATTCAGAGCTCTAAACTACACAAATTTCACACAATTCCAGGCCTATCTGAGCCATTATTGGACACCGATTCATTCCTAGATCCTGCTTGGCCTTCTTGATATAGTTCCCGGATTTCATGGGTTAATTGCAGTTTATGGTTTTCTGTTGCATTTTCTGTGTTGTTAGCTCTGATCTATGTTCTAATTGTTGGCATACTTTTAAGTTTCAGTGTATTATACTTAGTGTCCTATCTTGAAATGGGATTCCCTTCTATTTAGTCCTATAATAGTTACGACATTACTGGAGCTAGGAGTTGAACTTTTTCGTATCCTAGATGTCTTGTTGATTGCATGATAGATTAGCATGACATCTATGGCTTGGATTACACAAGATGTGTTTTGCTTTTGTTATGTGATTTTGCATGCAGATGGTGGTTTGTTAAATGTAGAGCACATGGTAACTTAAACCTTTATCTGCGATCTTCAGAATATACATCAAGGTCATCCAACTGAAACTTTGGTACGATTTCTCAAAGCAAGGGATTGTAATGTTGCCAAGGCTCATAAAATGGTTAGTTCCATTTACTTCAACCTTATAGGTTATTTAAATAAAGTTTTTGTAGCTTTTGTTTTTCAGCAACAGTTTCATATTATTCTGGTGTCTTATTATTTAATGTCCTGCCTCAGTTGGTTGATTGTTTAGAGTGGAGGGTGCAAAATGAGATTGATAACATATTGGCGGTTAGTATCTTTTTCGTTTGAGTTTTAATAGAAAATGCTGTATTATTTACTTTATCACAGTCATTCCTTGACGATAAGATTGCGAAATAAATTGGTAGTATGAAAACATTTTTGACCTGTAAGACAATGAAGTTGCATATCTCTCATTTTCCGGGCATGGAATAGATTATCTTTAGCACTTAAAATAACAATATTAATTGCGAAATACAACTAGAAAGAGTGTGTTTATTCCAAGACTGAAGAGAAATCCTTCCAAAGTAAGTTATTTAAACCCCTTTCTTTGTGATCACGGCATTAAAACATGTCTTTCTTTAGGAATTTCCATGGATTGACCTCTCAATGGTTGCATGAATGGTTTTACAGTGGACATGTACCTTTGGCCTAATAGCCTTCAGGCACCAGTATAACTACATTTTGGCTGTGAGCTCTGCATTGATAAGGGAAATTAAGGTTTCATGCATTGTAGTTTTGGTAATTGTGGTTGCTTAAGCTAGTAAGTGAAAAGATCTACACCTTAAGTTACTGTATTCTGATTGCCCGAATTATTAGTTCGTTACTTTACCTGTGCAGAAACCAATCATTCCCAGTGATTTGTACAGAGCAGTTCGAGATTCTTATCTTGTAGGATTATCAGGCTACACAAAGCAGGTATTTTTAGTTTTTCTAAGTTCAGCTAGTTTCTGTGTTCAGTTTGGCTTGTGACACAAACTTCTAATTTCCAGTTGTTCTGTTACCTCCATTGTTAGGACTTCAAGTGTTGTTATCTACCCTTAGTATTGAACATTTAATTCATTTTCCTATTTCTATTTGATCTCTCAGGGACATCCAGTCATTGCTGTTGGTGTTGGTCTCAGCACATATGACAAAGCATCTGTAAAAATCTTATGGCTCATTTTATTTTGAACATGAAACAAATTTGTTGTAGGAATCAAATTGAAGTTGCATTTGTTGTTGCACAAATCAGTCTGTGGATAACTATGAATTTATTGGTGAAATCATACATGATTTGAAGCTACTCTTGTAAGGACTAATCAGAAAATTTTTCATAGGTCTAAAAGAAAGAAAGTATATTTTAAATGTCCAAATAGTTATTTACTGTTTTTAAAATTTTTGAACATTTAAAGTGCCGAGTCGTTTGTTGTGTTCGCAAGTCATTTCTGTTTGGTACACAGTAGGAATTTTATCACTGCCAAGTGTTATATGCCAGTTTTAGACAATCATATGTTTTTATTGTATCAAATGGCCATAGAGCTAAGACTCGTTATTATGGTCATGTAAATGGCGTGTAATTTCTATGTTCCTTTTCTTTTTAAATTTATCAATCATTTACATATTGTGGCTTATAGGTGCATTACTATATACAGTCACATATCCAAATGAACGAATATAGAGATCGTGTGGTGCTGGTGAGTATGACCTTACTTCCTATCAATGGATAACCATGTTTCGGATATCGTGTTGCTTGACGTGCAACTTCTGTTTGTAGCCTTCAGCAAGCAAGGAGTATGGACGGCATATTAGCACCTGTATTAAGGTTTTCGACATGACTGGCTTAAAACTTTCAGCATTGAATCAAATTAAGGTACTTATTACCTTCAAATGACATTAAGTTGTTACAAGTTCATTATTTTTTATTCTTGTATAAGTTCGTCCATCGTGGGTATGGTTCCTGTTATGCAGCAGTACTAAGACCATCTAATTATAATTCCAGTATTCAAATTTTAATGTAGAAGACCATTCCATTGTTTTTCTGCACCAACAACTTCATGCATCAATATGTATCGGGCATAAACTACAGCTGCATATACACACAATAATGACAGAGCTAACAGATATTGTTTGAGTTGGTGAATACGTCTTGATGTGTAATTTGGACATTAACGTATCTTTTAATCTGCTAGCAGTTTTCATACTTTTGAATTACCAGTTTTGCTTGCACGTATTTGTGTGTTTCTGAGTGTCTTAAAATTTGATATTTCTGTGATGACAGTGTGTAGAAGCATGAGTGCTTTACCCTTGGCATTTTGAAAATCTAGTAAGCTCAGTTGCAACCAGATAGGCTGAGAGCTTTGTCTTTGATCTCTTACTGCAGCTTTTGACTTCTATATCTACAATTGATGACTTGAATTATCCAGAAAAGACAGAGACGTACTATGTCGTCAATGTACCATATGTATTTTCGGCATGTTGGAAGGTGAACTTTAGTCTTTTTTTATTTGACAACTATCAGTGGTACTTCTCTTGATAAAAAATATACTACAAGCATACAAATGAACATGCAAGTATAACCTTAACAAATTGTGAATGGCAGGTTGTGAAGCCTCTGTTACAAGAAAGGACGAAAAGGAAAATTCAGGTGCTGCAAGGTTGTGGACGAGATGAATTGTTAAAGGTGAGGCAATTGATTTATTTGTTGACCTCTCTTCTGGGCGGATTGTCTGGATTAGCTTTTATCTTCATAATGCATCCTTTTCCCTACTTGAATGTATCACCACTTGTATAGTTCTTGTATAATGTAGGAGGAATTTGAAACACTCTTTCTATTTTTGATATTAATTTGCTATAATGTGTATATGTAGTGTCATTGCCTTTGTTTGATGTAACTGATCATGTTGGTTGTGTATTTCACTATTTCTTATTACGGTTGTGGAACAAATTCGTTGCCTACTGTGAGGTGCATTTTAAAATCACTTTCGGAACTCCAATCCTTTGCCCCCGGTTCTATTTCTTAGTACACAACCAATCGCTAGCATGAGATGATAAATGTTCTTATAAATTGTATGAACTCTTGCTTGATATTGCATATATAGCAAGCAAGTTCAGTGACCTCATTCTGGTTGTGGTGAATCTTTTTAGTCAGCTTCATATAGTCCATCGGCATTATTCTTTTCATCATCTTTCTGTATGTTCTCCTAGATGATATAATTTAGAGTTCTGACCGTTGATTTGCCTTTTGCACAGATTATGGATTATTCATCCCTTCCGCATTTTTGTAGAAAAGAGGGTTCTGGTTCATCCCGGCATAGTGGCGATGGAACTACTGACAATTGCTACTCCTTGGACCATGTATTCCATCAGCAGTTATACAATTACATTAAGCAAGAAGCTTCACTCCTGGAATCTGTTTCACCAATCAAACAGGGATCGGTCCATGTCGACTTGCCTGAGCCGGATCCTGAAGATGTCAAGATTCTGAAGACGATAGAATGTGAACTCCACAGGCTTGGGAATTTGAATGGGCTGGCAAATCCATTGAATGGTTTCAAATTTAACAAGAAATGAAAATTTTGGGAATAACAGGAATCCTGGCTAACGCGCACCAGAGTCCCAACTCTATGACCAAATCATTGTTTGATTATTCTGAACACAATATTTGTACCCCCCTCCAACTTAATATTAATCTGCAATGCATCAGCTAGATGCGTGTATGCGATAGAAGCAGTCCTGTGTAGGATGACATATCAGACATTGGAATTAATATTATTCCTGTGAAATTTATAAAACACGACGGAGCATCTTAATTGCCTTTAGCGGCATTTTGTAGCCTCCACATTCCACACGCTCAGGTAATAGCAGAAGGTTGATCTGCATCAATTTGCTTTTTGATCGTTGTGTTAAATAATATTATAATGTTTATGTACCATTTATATACTACGCACAATGTCTCTAATTTTACTGCACACGGTTTCTTAGTGAATGTGTAATCATGCTGCCAAAAATGAATAACCTAAAATTTCTACATTGACCTGTGGGCAATGATCAGCCGGCTGTGGATGTTTTCGATAAAGAGAGAACTGAAGAAGATCATGAGCACAGTAATTTGCATCAAGATGATGATAAAATTCATGCTCCACTTGCCAGATGAGGTAAAAACTATGTAATTATATGCAACAGCTCAAACTCCAATTCTACAATTCTATAACGAAGAAACAAACAAATTAATTCAGACACTTCTCTACGTCTGCTAAGTATTTCGGTTCAGCTGCCAGTACTCATATTGATTCATGAAAATGTACAATTTCCACAACAAAGGAACTCTGTCCTATCCCAATTGTTTATAGCATCTATATGCAACAGCAACTGACACCGCTGCGCAAGCAACGGCAATTGCAGCATATGTATCCTCGCGCTCCCAAGTCTCGAGACACGTAGGCATAGAACGAAACCTACGGGAAGACAATCCTTTTCCGCTATTGATACGGGATAATAATTTCAGGCCATTCTTCTTTTCAGGTGCGCTCTTCACTGCCTTCTCAACAGAATCTGGGCAGTCATTCTCAGATAGGATGGTCTTTTGACAGCATGAAGACATTCCATTTTGCAAGCAGCATTGCACAACTTCAATGTTAGACCTGCATGAAGCTGTGTTTGTCGCATCTGTTTGTATGTGAGTTGGCTCATTAGTGCTTTTTCCTACCCCTGTCTCCCCGTTTAATTGCAGCCTTAGTTCTTGGGAGGCGATCTGTTCTTCTTTTGACAAACCCATCTGGCCCCTGAAGATAACGTGCAAATGGGCATAAAAAAATGTGTATTAAATCAATCATCATTCTTGATACTTCGAGAACAGTAAAACTGCTTAAAGCAGGATCGGTATAGGGATATCCATCTACATATTCTCATTTAAAAAGCCACCTTCAACTACCAACATCGGATTGTTACTCATAACTACCAATGAAATTTCTACAATTGTCCTACCATACAGATAAGTTCTATCTTGCGTGTTCAGCCCCCAGAACCATACTCCTCATTTACTGAGAAAGCATCAGGGATAGACCTCAGTAAAATAAGATGCACTATATATAGGAGTTACCTCCACAGGCAGTCTATAATCTCTCCCTTTGCAATGTGCTGTTCCACTAATATCGGTACGTCATCTGGACTGACGTATCCGTACCTGCAGGATTTTCACAGGAAAACAAGAAATAAAGGATTATGTCAAGAACCATTGACCCACCATGAACAAGGGCAGTGCAACTTAAACTCGAGACCTCTTGATCACAAAAGGCTTTGATATTATGTCAAGAACCATTCAACTGAAAAGCTTGAGTTGTTTGATGAAAATCAATAATAGATCACATATTATTCTAGCAGATTCCTAATGCATTTTAGACTACAAAAATATCAAGTAAAACATAACTGCAGCCATAAAACTATACCAAGGAAAAATTTAAATCAAAAGGAAGCTTTGCAAAAGTAATCAGAAACACAGATCTGTAACTTACCAGTGGCCACTGATGACTCCTTTGATACCTGAGCCAAAGATAATGATGTTTCCCGCATACTTATGCCCTCCAATGTGCGAACATGGACTAACTGATAATTTACCTTGAAGACCATGCATTTCGATCTCCTCTTTGAATCTACTAACAAGAACAGGTCCACAAACGCCACAGGTACGATCTCGGGACCCATGAGAGCACACAAAGACAAAAGAACCCTTTAGTTTTTCTGGAGTTCCAGGTAGCCATTCACTATCCTTCACAAGAACTTCCTCAACAAACGTGTCAACATCAAAATGCGTCAACCTCCTGCATCCTTTGCATATATTGCAATCAGCATTTATTTAGTGAGAAAGGCAAATTCATAAGGGATCAACTAGAACTTGAAAAGATTGCTAACAGACCTGTATCTGATCATATCTGGGAAAATTAAAACATCTCCATTCGATGTCTCAGTTCCATCTTGCCCCTCACATATTGTTAAGCGAGTCTGACAGAAGCAAGTTGAATGAGAAGTAAGAAACAACCAGTTTACTAGTCTATTTATTTGAAAAAGGCAACTTTAAGCTACATGTGACATCCAAACAAGACACAGCAGCTAGTCTACATTTACAGCATCATCCCAAAAAGCAACTCTAGGGCAATCAAACACACACATATGTGTGCCCACATCAAATCAGTTTGTATGTACGTCATACTCTTTTAAGCAGCAAACCACAGTATGACGTCCAATGTTATGCCATAAAAAGGAACGGCAACCTACATAAACACCAGCCTATTTTCTACAGGTACAAGAAGTCACTCATTTGTAACTTGCATTTTGTTCCTCTCCAGTTTCCACATTACTTCTAAAACAAGAATGGGCCAACAATACATTCAGCCAAATATGGGACAATTTCCATCATTTACTTGGTCACCATCTTGGAAAACAGTATGCTTTTGACATTGTTCCCTCCTAAATAAAGGCGTGCATCAGGATTTGTTTTGATCCACGTGTAAACCAGCATGCACCATTACAAATTTACAATACAGTTGAATCTGCTCCAATCTCACATTTCTGCTTTTGTCTGCCAAACGTTAAGTAATTGAAACTGTTTCACTTTGAGTACATTATCAACCCACTAACAGGCCACCCAAATTTGCTAACTGGATAATATTGATTCCTTCACTCGTCAGTAAGTGGATCGGCTAAAATCCTATCATACAGCCAATTAACTGCCATTGAAAGCACAAACAACAACTGCTATAAGGGATAAAGAAAAATTCAGGTACATGCAAAAGTATATTATTAACCTTGCATAAGGATTTTATTAAAAAAATTATAATATTGATTCTAATGTAAAAGGATTATAAAGCACAACTCAAGCCAGCACTCAGATATCTCAAGGCAGCAAAGCTTACACGAGCAACTCTCATAAGCTTTTATAGCTAAAGCTGTCACATCATGACTAATCCCTATAAATGAGAGTGTACAGAACAATGGTCATCTGTATCTTTGCTTAATAACAACATGTAAGATCTCAACCTGACCTATGTTGAGAAAAGAGGGATGTATCAAGTTGGACAATACACATTCTATAAATTTATTTTCCAACGCATTATCAACTCCAAGGACATATTTAGAATCAAGGAATGTATACTTCGACAGAGAAAGAGATAAAGCCATGCTACAAGATTGAACTAATATACTAACTTCCATTTCATTACAGTTATGGTCACAACAAACATATTCTCAACAGTCGTATTGCTTTCCGTTTCCTATTTCCATTAATGATTGAAACTGAATTACGATCACATGTTTAATAAATGTCCTCCATTTGGGCTTGGAAGCTGCTCCGTAACATAGGAAGTTGGCACCGTACTTCCCATGTCTATATAAGTGTATAGCTACACAGGTACTCTTGCTAAAGGCATCGAGTTCGCAAAAGCTGGCGACACATTGTTTTCTAATGGTATTCACGTCCCAAAGCTTACAAGGTTCAGAATATATAGTTTGCAATTTTAGCCCGTTTGAACAGGGATTTTGTGTTTTCACGTGTTATTTATCTGTTCTAATATGACTGTCTTAGCTTAGTGTATTCAAATGGGCACTTAATGAGATGTGAATTGGTTCAATTGATTAATTGCTGAACTACCTAGTTAGTCTATGTTATCTTTATAAATATGCCCTTTTCGGGAACTGAACATTATTATTATTTTCATTATACCTAATAGTAATCATTTTCTCGAAAAGATTTGAGTTAGAAGATTTAATAGATTTTACCCATGCAACAATATCAAGGGCAACAAAATATTACCATATGTCAATAGGATATACATATATTGCCATATGTACTGTTACTTGTACGAACACAAATGAAAATACTATTCATTCTGTAAAGTCTGTCAACAATATGTTTCTGTCTCCATCTCCCCTACATTTACTACATATATGGTAATCCCTAGTTGATATTGTGCCTTAATTTGAAAATTCATCTGTGGATCAACTCTGCGATTGCAGAATATTTTGAGTAAGCAGGTACCTTGAGATATAAACAGAACAATACCAATCTACTGATGCAGTTTCAACAATCTAATCAATTGAACCAATCCACAGTTAAGTACCCATCTAAAGCTAAACCAATCACATCAGAACAGGCAAATAACAAACCTGGAAAACAAAATCCTAGTTCAAACAGACTTGTACGGAATTGTAGTTTGTAGTTATCAAACAGACTTGTTCGGATTTGTAGTTAAACTCACACAATACTAAGTGAATCCACATATATGTTCTGAAATAAAACTAACCCACGTTAAAATCAAACCAAAGAAGACATGAAAACTAATAATTTCCTGAGGAACACAAACCTCTTTCTTCATGAAACCTTTCCTAGCCATGACGGCAGCAGATAGCAACCTAGGTAACCGATCAAACTCCGCAGCCTCGATTCTGGAAGGCCAAACGGAGGGGCTTTTATAACACAGAAACACATGACGCTCATAGAACTGTACTGTCCCAGCAAGAGGGCTCTGCCTGAAATCGGGTCTAGAGAAGCCGAATTCAGCATCACTGCCACTAACGCTTTCATGGAGAAAACCGGTGTCGTTCTGAAAGCTACTGGAAGCGCTTCCAAGGTGAGAACTTGTTGGGTCAGAAGTGAGAAAGGTTGTATCTAATAGGTCAGAAACCATGACTGGTGAGGATGAGGATGATGGGTTGTTGTTGGATGAGGATGATGGGTTGTTGTTGTTGTAGTTAGCATATGAGAGTGGCTCTTCTCTGCAGCTCTCCATTTTTACACTACAGAACAAAAAGATTGAAACTTTTTAGGATAAACAAAGAGAGAAGGAAAAAGGAGATTTGGGTTGTTGAGGAAGGAGATGAGAGTAGAGTTGGAGGCTGTTGTTTCAAGTATGTGTGTACTATGTTCCATTTGGTCTTCCTTTCAACTATTATTTGAATACCTTGTCCATCTACTTTCCTGTCGAAATTTCACTTTTATTCTTGGTTTTTATTTTTTTATTCGCTTTAATATTTCTGAAAAATTATAATAAGGTCTTACTCTCTCTCTAATAATTCCGTGTGTAATGATATTTAAATTATAGAAATGACATATTATTAAGAAAAAAAATCTGGAGTGTGACTAATCCATTTAGTACTTAAACAGGAAAAGAATTTAATAAAGAAAGAAAATTGCTGAAGAACAAAAGTTTCACTATTTATTGGAAAAGGGAGGTGCAAGTTTTCCAAGAACTCAAATCTGATGACATAAGCTGACTTTGTTCATTGCAATGATCAGAGTTTCTAGCAGGATTTGGTGAAAGAGTTTTTAACCATGGAAAAGGTATGGGGAATGCTGTAAAGAATGTACTTTTGGGAAAGTGCATTGAAAACCATAAATGGCACCTTCACTTGTGAAGGATGGTAATAGAAGTCAACTGTCAAGGTGTTTTTAGCATCCTATTTCATGAATGCACTGGTAGGAATTTCCAGCATTCTCTATTTGTTGTTGTTGTAGTAGGTTTTATTCAGTTACTGCTCGTATATTAATACTGGTTTGGAATGTTGTGTATTCTATGTAAAGCCGTCAGAAAAGAACCGTGTAGTTCATCAATCATCGAAATCCAGTCTCAACAGTGGATGTAGAAAAGCTCATCGGACTATATCCTGTGATGCTGTGTTAACTTCAGTTATTAAATGCAAGTGAATGCAGTCCCCGATCTGCCATTTTCTTTCATAAGATAGCTTATACATCTATATAAAGAGAGATACCCTTGATTCTGGAAAATAAGTTGGTTCTTTCGATGAAATCTTTTCAGAAAGCTAATTGATTAGCAGAGCAGAAGAAATGGATTTTGAAATGGAGAAGAGTATGGAATGAGTCAAATCCAAGAATATACAGAATAAACATCTCAGATCACTTAACAGTGCACATCGGGTACATCTTCTTAATACTTCAGATACAGAAGTATATGGCCGTTGGAAATGTCATCCAGCCACATGTGTAATTTAATTTTGTAGATTCCACAACAATAATGTTCTTTACAGGAAAAGAAATCTTATGAAGTAAAGGCGGATCAGATGGTATTGATTCTAAAAAGAAGTTTCAAGGGCATAAAAAATTCACCAGCCTAGAATCACAAATTGCTAGCTCTAGCCTGCTTCACTTCTGTATCATGAAAATCATTAATTACATTATAACATAATGATCGTGAATCATCACTCTCGTGTTGCTTTTTGCCTGTCTTGCTCTCTTCAACACAAACTGATGCTTTTGCCTTGCTCTCTTTGTCAAAAACTGTATCCTCTACCCCCGACTCAATTAACTTTGTCTTCCATCTGATACCAATTGCCTCTGCCTGCTCCGCAAATAGAACTTTGGAGATGGGTGAACTGCAGATTTCCTTATAAGTTTCATAACCAGCTGCAAAAGTGTGTCCACCTTCCCAAAGTTTTGACAGAGGATGCAAAACTGAGATTGGATCATTACTTCTCTCCAAGGATTCTTTCAAATCTAGAAACTTGGACACAAACTCCGCCTTACTGAATTGAACAAAAACTGCAGTTTCATCCACGCGATATATAGATACAACAGATGTTAGGCCAAAGACTTTTACAAGGCATTGTTTTATGTCCCTTCTCCTGAGTATAAATGGCAATCCCCACATTAAAACAAAGTTCTCATATACACTTTTTTGTTTCTGTTGCAGTACCAAAGATTCAGCACTCCTATTTCCAGACCTGAGGTCAATAATATCTCCACTGCTCCAACTGAGATAGAGAAGGTTGATGTGTTTTTGTAGCTTTTCATTTTGGATCAAACTTTTCGAGGTTGAATGGAGTTTGAAATCAATGCCACGATTACTGCATGCCTGGGCGAAAACACACCCTGTCATAAAAGCATCATATCCAGCTTCATGCTTAACTCCAGTACTCCATTCAGAGGACCTGAAAGATATATGATAAAATCGTAGTTAGAAGTGAATCAAAGATGCTTGGAGGACAAACAGATATAGCAGTCAATCATTCTTTACCAACATTTGATGAAGCATACCTGTGAAGAAATGATAAGTACACAAAAGCTAATGACAATCAACTTTTCTATGTAAGGTGAGCCATGTAACAGAGTGAAATTGGCATTAAGCCTATGTAATAGTCCTGATAGTTGTTCTTTTAAGGTGCACATATTATTACATGCATGGCGTTATTCTAATTCAAAACCAGGCATAATTTTTGTTTTCATTTCATTTTTAGCCACTTTGCAGGATGCTAAACATAGCAACCCCAATCCAAATGATAAGATCACATACTTATGTGCTATGGTAGCTTGACCAAGCAGCAGTTGCAATCAAATTAATCAATTGCACAAAATAGGTGAGGAAGCAAACCTCAAGTCATTAATTTCTATTTCAACATTCACAAAGGACTGCAACGCTGCATTAGTGCATTTCTCGGAGCCCACAGCAATATGGGGACAAAGTAAAGAGAAGGCTGAGGAGAGTGACGTGCTCGACTTCTTCATCTTCAATACCTGATTGGCATTCAAGAGGATTTTGGTATCCACGATATACGGAAAGTACTTGTTAACAGAAAAGGCAAACTCTTCAGCAGTCGAAGGTAAAGGATATAAGAATTTGCTGTATATATGCCCAATATCTGTATCAAATATAGAAAACATACAGCCAGCACATTTCATCAACACTTATAAATATGCAACCCATCACGAAACACAGGACCCACTGGCATACCCAAGAAACAGTTATGGCCAACAAGAAGCTTTTGTTCAGTGGACAAGAGGTCTATCACTTGGCGAAACCCAATAGCAGCCACAATCCTCTTCTCTGCTTGTCTATAGCTGTCATCCTTCACCTCTTTCTGTAAAAGTCAACTTAGGATTAATAACAACTTTCAGAGGTTTTAAGAGTGTCCATTTAAGACATAACTCCCAAATAGTAGTTTTCATCTCCATAAATCTCTCTACACCATCTAATACTAAGGTTTGAGAATAAACCAAAGGTCAGGAAGTTATTTCTTTGTAAACAATGAATACTATCATATTATTATTTTTTAAAGGAAACAACTATAAGCACCAGATTCAGATGCATGAACCACATATTCATGAAAGTGTTCATTATATTTACCCTCAGGGAGTCCTTATCATCTTCTGAGTCTGCATACACAACCAGAGGCTTTGAATGGGGATTTTCTGCCTCGTTACGAACATACATAAGATCTCTAAAATATTTTCTGGTGACCTGCATATTATTATATTCATAATACATAACAACAATTATATATGTGTTGAGACAGACAAAGTTGAAAGAGAAACAAACTATCTTAAGAATACTTGAAAATCCAAGCCAAATTACCAGTTGGATCAGCTTAAGCTGATGAGAAGTGAAACCACTCAGACAAAGAGCGGGCCGCATCTTGTAGAAAGTAATCTGGAACTGTCCTCTTGACTCATTTAAACTTCCATAAGACTGGCTCACCCCAAGTCCCTCCCTCAACAACTCATCTCTCCATTCGCTTAACTTATTCTTCATTCTCTCACTGAAAAGAACATCCGCAATACTGACCAAGGGCACTTCTTTAGCCTCCTTCAACTCCAACACTCCATCCCCATGTCGCAAATTCAGGCGTCTCAATGCCTCGCGCTCTTGTGCTCTAGACAGATAAGATATTCCTGTGATTACATCAAAAAATGCATCAATTCCTCCAAATTACAACAAATTCCAAATATCACACAAACCAAACCAACTTCAACTCACAATGAACTATTACACCACTCAAGCAATTAAAAAAAAAGATAGAAAAAGCAGATGACACCTTCATTAATGCAGATGTTGAAATCAAACTGATATTTAGCTAAAAAATCCATGGAAGTAGTCTGGCAGAGGAACTCATAAGAAGCACCGCTTTCAAGCTCTTGACGAGGAAATATAAAGAAATTGTGCCTGTTAGTACACAAATTTGCAAATATCCCAAAATCAAAATCGATATGAAGATTATATATGTGTATATAAATAAAGAAAGAGACACAGCGAAAGAGAGAGAAACTAACGGGTGAGAAATGAAGGCGTTGCGGTGATGGTCCCAGCGGAAAGGACAAACGCCGAATTGAACGACGGCGAACTTCTCAGCGGAGTCTTTGACTTTAAGGTATCGGATGTCTGAGCGGTCGAACTCGAAGGACTCACGCCACGGCGCGCTGGTGACGCCGGTCATTTCCAAGTCTATCGCCACGAAGTCGGCGTCGCGGACATGGGCTCGAAGGTCGGCGAAGGTTGAGTCGAAGTTGGATTTAGTGACGTGCTTGAGAGGGAAAGAGGAGTATGCTCGTGTGAAGGCGCGTGCGACGGCCGTGAGAGGCCCGTGCTTTGTCATCGTTTTAGCATGGCGCTCTTGGTCTAAACTCTTAATAGGCCTGCTGCTGCCTTATTAAGGAATGTCCCCCACGACGCCGTTCCTGGTACTTGAAAGGGAGTCCAAGGCACTTATTCACAAGAAAATAACATTAAGAAAACAAAACATTTGTACAGAGGCTGTTCTCTAGTTTAGTTTTGGTTTTCTTTCCTTGAACTTGGGATGACCAGATTTAGGCTTTAGCAGAATCGGAACCTGCACTAATTTCTCGTAGCTTTAATCCCGTATCAAAGGAAGACAAAGATCACGACAGCACATAGAGGCAACAAAGCTGTGTTCAAGAGGAAGCTCTAGACAGCAAGAGCAACAAAAGTACTACTAGAGCTGGATACAAAGCTGAGGGCTTTCCAGTGAAGTTAATTGACGTTCAGAGGTAGAAACAAAGATAAGGTGTTTGGAACTTGAAAGGAATTCTTCCATGTTAGTGCTTCTGCTCAGCCATGCCTCCTACGTGTTCAGCTTCTTCAACCACCAAGATTATCTCCCAAACCCAACTTCTGTTCTCAAAGTTGTTACCTTTTTCTAATGTGGTTCTCCATTATTGTTGTTCGAGGCAATCTAGACCTTATCATGCTAGCCCAGTTTGGAATGCTACACAGTCCACAGGTACTTCCTGTTCTTTTATCTCTCTATCTCAAGGCATGTTTACGTTTTTGTGGTTTTCGCCTCTTCTAGTGTTTTAGTTTTCTTCTGAGTTTAAAGTTTGAAACTTTATCACGGGAGTCACAGAGATGGAGACGAGCATTTACATGATGCTGACAATAGGCCGTTGGGAGTCACTGAACCATATGGATTATAAGTTAGCTTCGTTGAGGCCTGTCCATGGGAAGCTAGCTTTGAAGTTCCTGAATTGGATCGTTAAGCAACCTGGTTTGGAACTCCATCATCTTACTCACTTATTGTCCATCACTGCCCATATACTTGTTAGAGCTAGGATGTATGAACCTGCAAAATCGATTTTAAAGCATCTAACTGAAATGGGGATGGGTTCAAAGTCTCTATTTGATGCTTTAATCAAAACATACCCACTTTGCAAGTCGAACCCATCTGTTTTTGACCTCTTGATTAAGGTCTATTTGGGGCAAGGTATGGTTGGTGATGCATTGGAAACTTTCTTTTTGATGGGTTTTCGAGGATTTAACCCTTCTGTTTATACTTGTAACATGATGCTTAGTTCAATGGTGAAACACCAAAGAGTTGGGTCAGTTTGGCTCTTTTTCAAGGAAATGCTCACTCGAAGGATATGTCCCGATGTTGCTACTTTTAACATACTAATAAATAAGTTGGGTGTTGAAGGCAAGCTTAAAAAAGCTGGTTATCTTGTAAGAAAGATGGAAGATAGTGGATATGCTCCATCCATAGTTACTTATAACACTATGCTGAACTGGTACTGTAAGAAAGGGCACTATAAAGCTGGCTTTGAGTTGATCGATCACATGGCATCTAAGGGCATTGAACCAGATGTATGCACATTTAATATGCTTATTGATGATTTATGCAAAAACAGTAGGAGTGCAAAAGGTTATTTACTGTTGAAAAAGATGAGGAAGCTGTTGATATCTCCCAATGAAGTTACATATAATACTCTTATTAGTGGGTTCATGAAGGAGGGTAAAGTAGGAGTTGCTACTCGGGTTTTTAATGAGATGGCAATACTTAACCTTTCTCCAAACTGTGTTACATATAATTCGCTGATAGACGGACACTGTGGTGAAGATAATTTTGAGCAGGCCTTCATGCTCTTAGAAATGATGGAAGCAGTAGGATTAAGGCCTAATGCAGCTACTTATGGGTCTGTTTTATGTGGCTTGTGTAAGCATGCCAAATTTGACTTAGCTGGAAACCTTCTTGAGCATATGAAGATGAATGGGCTGGTTATTGATTGCATATCTTACACAACTATTATTGATGGGCTTTGCAAAAATGGACTGCTTGATGAATCTTTAGAATTGTTTGACGAGATGGTAAGGAATGGTGTAAGACCTGATATTACAACCTTTTCTGTGCTCATAAATGGATTTAGCAGGGTTGGAAGAATAATACATGCAAAGGAAGTTTTATGCAGATTGTATAGAGCGGGACTTGCTCCAAACCATATTATATGTACTACTTTAGTATACAATTGTTGCAAAATGGGATATATTACAGAAGCATTCAGAGTTTATGCAGTGATGAATCGCAATGGTTATGATCCAGACCATTTCACATGTAATATGTTGCTTTCTTCTCTTTGTAGGTGTGGGAAGGTAGGAGAGGCAGAGGATTTGATGCATCATATGATTAGGCTTGGTCTTGTCCCGAATGATGCTACTTTTGATTGTATTATAAAAGCTTACGGAAATTCAGGTGAAGCATCAAAAGCATTCTCTATGTTTGATGAGATGATAAAATTAGGTCATTACCCGTCAGATTTCACGTATCATAGTCTACTTAAAGGACTATGCAGGGGTGGATATTTGGGGGAGGCAAAGAAATTTTTTAATAAACTCCAGTCCACTTATACTACTGTTGATACTTCTATGTACAATATAATTCTTGCTGAGATGTGTAAGTTGGGGAAATTGTCAGAAGCAGTGGCTTTACTAGAAGAAATGGTCCAATTTAATGTATTGCCTGATAGTTATACGTATAGTAGTATTCTTTTTGGGTTAAGTAGGAAGGGAAACATTGTTGCCGCTCTTCTTTTCTTTCAAAAACTTCTTGACAGAGGAACTCTGTCCCCAAATAAAGTCATCTACACGAGTTTGGTTGATGGTCTTTTCAAGCTAGGTCATGAAACGGCTGCATTATATATGTATGAAGAAATGGAGAAGAAAGGCCTATGCCCTGATACTGCTGCAATTAATGCTGTCATGAATGGATGCTCAAGGATGGGAAACATGGATATGGTTGATAAACTCTTTAAAAGCTTTTCCAGTGGTAGTTTATCCCCTAACTTGGCTACCTACAATATTCTGTTGCACGGGTACGCAAAGAGAAAGGATCTGTCAAAGTGCTCTAAACTATACAATCACATGAAAAGAATGGGCCATTTTCCTAACAAGTTAACTTTCCATTCTCTTATTCTTGGACTTTGCAAATGTGATATGTTGGGTATTGCCCTTAAGATGTTAAAAAAGGCTCTAGTTATTGGTATTTCAGCTGATCTGATAACATTTAATATGCTTATTTCAAATTTTTGTGATAGAAGTGAGATAAGAATGGTCCTTCATCTGCTAGAGGTAATGGGTTTGGTTAATGTTTATCCTGACATTGACACCTACAAGGCCATCTATAAAGGATACATCAGAGTTTCTGCTCTTCAGGAATCTCATTTTCTTTTGCATGAAATGTTGGACAGGGGTTTTAGTCCTTTGCGCAAACAATATATCAATTTAATAAATTGCATGTGTAGAATGGGACATATAAAAGGAGCATTCAAGCTAAAAGACAAAATGAAAGCAGCTGGTGTCATTTCTCAGGACGTTGCCGATAGTGCTATGGTAAGAGGGCTTGCCAAGTGTGGGAAGGTTGAAGAAGCAACACTGGTTCTCAATCACATGATTCAACTGGGGCTCATGCCAACTGTTGCCACTTTTACAACTCTGATGCACATGCTTTGCAAGAAATCTGAATTTTCCAATGCTTTAGAGTTGAAGAGTATGGCAGAGGGTTGTGGTGTGAAATTTGATGTTGCTGCATACAATGTTCTCATATCTGGCCTATGTGAAGCTAATGATGTTGTGGGTGCATTCAAACTGTTTGAGGAGATGAAGCAAAACGGTCTTCGCCCCAATATAACCACGTATACCGCTCTTATTAACATGATTAATAACAAGAAGATTAGTGCGGATAAGAGTGAAATGCTTTTGAAGGATTTACAAGAAAGGGATATCATACCTGAGGACTGGGGAGGACATACTGACAAGTGGTTGGTAATCGCAAAGAAAAAGTTGAAGTCTTTGAGGTATTCTAGAGGAAGATGATGGCTGAATATGTTTGATGGTTGTCTAGCTCAGCTAGCGGATGAAGTCATTATGTTTCCAACTGTGCTATTCACGATCTGGTAAGCATTCACTTTTCATTTGTCTTTTTGATGCATTCTTTCTCTGTACTTGAGCAGAATCTTTATGTTTATATGCATATATACATGTCTAAAGTCTAAACTCATGGTATATTATCAGTATGTGATGTGTGTTTCATCCCGTCTATGGTATATTATCAGTATCTGATGTGTGTTTCAACCCGTCCATGAGTTCACACACACACACACACACACACACACACACTCACTCATTTTATAAGTTTTATCTCTTCCCATGTGGATGGCACCTACGCTTCATGTTTCGATATTGTGGAATTCACAAACTGTCTCTTTAAAGAGTTTAAAAGGTATTCATGTTATGGTGTTTATTTGCTGCCAACATTTGTTTAACTGTTGTGCCTAACTTATTTTTTATTTATACATTGATTTTTTTATTATTTGGTTTTAAGGCTTCATGTTTTGGTCATACCGAATATTCATGATTCTTATCTCATCTTATAATTTTTGTAAGCACAACTAGTGAGAAACCACTGTAAAAGCTCACACATCAGTATTTTGAGATTGGACATAACTTGCCATGCTCTATGAATTCATTTGTATATTGGATAACTATTTCTCCACAAATCATCTCATTTTGGTTACCAGTGGGCCTGTTGTTGAACAATGTTGGACCCTGCTGTATTGGTGGCAGGGGGGCTTGGGAATTGTCATACTGCTCATTGTTGATTTGCCATCCACATGCTAATGGATTATTCCTTCTCCAACTATATCAGGCGATGAATGTGTGGTCTCCTAGTCATGGTTAGCATCCTTTGGCTGGCACGATGAGCAAATTGAGCTGGGAGGGGTCCTCTAACTCGGAGGTAATGTACTTTGTATCACAAATGAGAGACAGAATGATTGATAAGAAAACCGAAGACTGGAGTCTGAGGTATTAGAAAACATGCATCTAGCCTCAGCAACTCCATTTGCTTCAATGTTGTCAGGCAGCCTTCTCATTCCAGGGTGTATTAATAAGGTTTAAGTCTTGACGCCATTGTTTGTTTTATCATCACCCAACCTTTGTCTTTTTAATGATTTTGGATGGCAGCGCAGGCCAACAAAGGTGGTGGAAGCATGTGGTCTTGGCAACAGGAGACGAGACTAGTACCCAGAAAATGGAGGCGGAGCATGCCCCTCTAACTCAAGCTTACATGTTGGCAGACAAAAACACAGTTAGCCAATTGACTGGTCTTTTAAGCAGTTGCAGACCAGTTGGTAAGTTGTAACTATATACAACTACCAGCTACAACCCATGTTGGATGCAATGCAAACCCCTGAATAAATCGAAATTATTATGAATAGTGTCAAACCAAAGTACTTGCTCTTACTTTTGTCTTTTTCATATGGCCAATCACTTTCACGCCTAAGGCTTCCATAAGTTGAATGTTTACTTATTATTATTATTGGAAAATTATAGAATAAATAAACACAAAAAGAAGGAATTAGATAATTAAAAATTGTATCTAGAGTTATTCTGTTGCCTGAGTTTAGACCAAGAAGTCACGCCGTCTGCCAGCTCATCTTCTCTAAGCATTTGCCACGCTATTGCTTACGACAAGAATCTTTCCGTCGCCGTTGAAGTTAACACCTTTTCAGACATGACATCAACTATTTGGTTGTTGAGGCCCGTTTTTGGCCCAATCACTGCACTGCCACTCTCTGTCTCTCTCTCTCTCTTAAACACAACTTTCCGTTTCTCTTTCATTCTGATTACTCATTTGTCTTTCAAGGAAGCTCTTTTTGTCTAGAATTCATGTCGGTATGTTAGTGCGCTCTACTCTTCTCGCTTCTCTTCCTAGATACGTATGTGTTCAAGTTTGATGTTTTTGAGCTTGTTCTGTAAAGCTTTCTGATTGCTTTCTTATGCTTCTTTTTGGTCTTTAAGAAGATTTACTTGATTTTGTGTGGATTTTTTTTATTGGTTGACTTGTTTTAATGATTTCGACAAGTGGGTTTTTTTTTTCTCGTCGATTTTATTGATTTCATCTTTGGATTGCGCTCTTTAGAGTTTGATCAGTTTTGCTACTCATTGATTCTGTCTGATTCTTGTCTTCACTTCCCCTTTTTCTTTTGTTGTTACTGCTTAGATTTTCTTCTTAAAGCATATCTTCAGATTTAGCTGAAAGCTTAACGAAGTTGGGGACTATCTGAATTATTAAATATTTATTGAACTCCGAAAACGAATTTGTATAGGTGTTGCAAGCAGAGGGGAAAAAAAAACACACACACGCACACACACGCCAGTTGCGCTGCATTGAGTAAACGTTGAAACTTCAAACTTCCTTTTCCTCTCGTACTTGTTAGGTCATAACAGCTCTTTGTTCTGTTATAAATGTAGGATTTTCTATGGGGAACGTGTGAAAACTCTGGATAGTGTATAGGAGAAACATGAATTTGATTTGGTGTTCGTCAGTTTAATCAAGAATTTTTCTTTATTGAAATATTGTACAATTGTAAATTTTGATTATGTTACTAATAAAAGTATGGAGTTGAAAAGAATCTCAAAAACTGGAATCTGAATTTTTGAAGTTAGATTAGTTTGAGATATTTCCAGGAACGATGTCCTGTGCAGCTCTAATTTGTTGTGCTCCTAAATCATACTTTTTTTGTTATATATTTTGGCCATTATAGTTGTATTGACAGATCATATGATTCCTAACTTATGTAGAGTCCTGGTGTGTTTGTCTTTGTGGTGTTGGGTGTGATAATAGTTTGGCATGTTTATGGAATTCCTTGCAATTCCTGATCATTGCTAAGTTACTTGCATTTGCCTGTGGGGTTGACAGTTCTTTGTATTTTATTGTTTGTTATTGCATCTTAATTTACTTTTGCCCAATGAGAGCAATTGGCATGTTAAGAGTGAGCTTTTAATGGTGTTAAAGTTGATTATATGATCAATTTTTTAAGCTTGTTGATGGACTATAGATGGAGCTTGGTGCTGTTTCTCTGGGATTCTTTTTCCGAAATTTGGTGCTAGTTGTGTGGTTAAACTTGAGAATTTGAACTCTTTTGATATGTCGCTGCTCTTGGACCACATTAAGTCAAAGTATTTAAGGGGATCTCTTATTGAATTTATAACAGGACACTGGTAGGCCTTTACCAAAATTTGGTGAATGGGATGTTAAT
The DNA here is from genome assembly GCA_025629845.1 of Erythroxylum squamatum. Classification (NCBI taxonomy): domain Eukaryota; kingdom Viridiplantae; phylum Streptophyta; class Magnoliopsida; order Malpighiales; family Erythroxylaceae; genus Erythroxylum; species Erythroxylum squamatum. The sequence continues at coordinate 36,515,553 of JAOTBA010000205.1, forward strand.
GATCCTGCTTCAGCTGAGGGATTTACTGTGATATTCAACAAGGCAAGAGATGAGAAAAAGACTGGTGGCAAACCAGATTCACCAGGGAAAGCTGATCATCATGTGAAGCCTGCAGCTGATCCTGGCAAGCCTCGGACTGTAAGTTCTTTCATTGTTTTGCAGTCCTTTTGTTGTCTGGGAACAGCTGCTCTCACACCCATAAAAGCTTAATCGCATTTCATCATAGCTTTTGTACGTTGTCAATTTTAAAGGTATTGATCTTTTAGAATATGGAATGCAACAGTGACAGGCGCTACAGTCTGCAATGTTGTCATGTTAGTAGTTGACGTGAGGATCGATGAGAAATGCAATTTTTGCGTTCACAATGTTGTGTAAAAAGATCAGATGATCTGTCTGATTGGTATTAGATTCCTTTTCCGATGATCTGTCTTATTATCCTAATGAATGGCTTTAGATTTGAAGTTGTCTGCGTGATTATGGAGTTATAGACTACTGATTGTACATTTTTTATGAGTCATGATGAAATTCGCAATAAGATAGTGGGTTGGAGCTTATATACTGCCATCTTTCCAGCATGAATTTTCATAGCTGTTAAAGTTTTCTTCTCTGACTTGGTTATGACTGGTTTACAGAAGAAATGGTTCTGCTGTTTTCAAAGTCCACATGCGGAATCTTGACAATGTCCTTCTAGTCCAAGTTCAATTGGAAGAGTATGTTCAACTGTACGATGCTTCATTACATATTTTCTAAAAAAGATGGATAATTTAAAGCGATGATTGAAAGAATCTGTTTGTTGTGTTGTAAACTGAATTGTGGTGGGGGGATGAGAAGAGACATTTATTGTATCTAAAGAAGCATTGATCTACTCCTGCCTTGCTTTCTCATTATTGTATGAGCTGTAGAGTTTTGTTGACATTCTGTTCCTTCTTATAGCACGAGTATATATGGACCTTCTCGTGGAATATATACTTTTTTTGTAGTAATATTAGAACGTGGTGTAGGGAAGCTGTTGTTGAAACGAGCCAAGTTATCAGAAGACTACTTTGACCCTTTTCATTTTTAAGCTTGTGAAAAATGAAAAAGCATGCATTGTCGTAAAAGGATGTTAGAAACGCAAATTGATTGGTGTTACGTAGCTGCTACTGGTTGTTCAGGCTAGTTATTGTTGTTCACATGTCATATTGTCATACAGATGCGAGAATTATTTAACCTTATGACTTTCTTAAGATTAACCAGTAAAACTTATTATAACGCATAATAATAACAAGAACACTAGTTGCCATACCAAAAGAATAATAATAACAACATTATCGCTTCTTATTCCTGTATGACTTGATGATCACAAGAAACTGTCATGGGTCTTAAAACTGTATTAACTTAATGCTCTAAAATGCATGAGTATACGTTTTCCTTTTACACTGAACCACCAAACAGAAAGAAAAAGTCTAAAAAGAAAAGTTTGCTTCGTCCAACAAGTATCCCCTATCAGTTATCTTGCTAAACTCTGGAAATCCCAAGCTTACGCTCAAATAGTCGTCGCAGAAGGTAAACTTGGAGAACACTGGCACCTATGAGTGCTGCAGATTCATACAAGGCCTTGTGCATTGCCCTCTTGCTCATTGCTTCATTTACTGCATTAAAAATCGAAATGATTAGAAAAGAGAGTGAGTATTAATACTCATGCCTCTACATATGATGCAAACAATCTGGCCGTGTGTTATTCATATGTTAAAAGTTTCCCTCCCAACAAAACGAAAGGGAAGGCACCCTTTAGCAATAATCAAGTTCAAGGTTCAGCTGTCATAATGCAAGCAGAGTGAGTTAATTGACGTTCTAGTTGACTGTCCCGGATGTTAGTACAGTGGAAAAACATAGTCGATCAATTAACCTGTTTATTACACAACTTCAGCTAGCTTAATGAAACCAGGTAAATCTTACATCATGCTCCATAGGCAGCCAGTCATGGTTGTTGAGTTTATGATCAAACGTGGTAGGTATGAGTAATATCACAGAGAGAATCTTTCTATGACTGCAATGCTGCACTTTTAACTTTGGCAGGTCATAAAACTTTACTAAACTAAACATGTATCATTTCAGTTAGAATTAGGCAGTATTCGTAGCCACAAGCAATGAAGAAAAGGAGTTATTGGCCAAGAATGGAAAAAGAAAGTAATGGAAAAGCTTGTGATAAAGATTCCCAGGCAGATACCTAATGCTTGGCGTTCAGTCTGAGCCTCTAGCCAGTGCTGTTCAAATTGTACATTGTAAAGAGCCTGTTCTAGCTGCATTATCTGATCTAACACAGGTTTGAAATGCTCTGCATACATGGAAGACAAGCACATCAGCCCCTTTTTCTCCAGAGCTGAGGGAGAAAAGAAGATCATAGTATGATTATTATGATTTTACCATCTTTTGCATGCTCGTCATAGTATGTAAAATGCTTCACTTGCACATCAAAGTCAACTGTTTCGTGGTAAGGAGACTTGTTAGCGAAGCAAAAACGATGAACTCCTTTCTGATGTGCTACAAATTCAAACTTTTCACTTGTCTTGTCACGAAAATCATGGATCTGAGCACCAGAAGGTCCTTTTACCTGATTATATCATCAGTCAAACAGACAAATCATGACAACTGTCAGCAGATGAACAAATTAAGGAACATGATAATCGTGAACTTTCACCTAAGAAACAGTCATAAATTGGATATAATTAGCATAGCACAAGCCCATGTTCACAAAATTCATTTTGTAAATAATATTGTCTTGAAAATCACAGCGACCGAAGTTCATAAAATTGATCTTGCAAACAATATTGCACGACAAGTGCTCATAATATTACATGCTGCAAAGTGTTAAACACAATCTGGCCTATGTTTAGTATTTGAATCTAAAGTTCAGTAAATACTGCATATTTGGACACAATCTGGCCAATGTTTAGTATTTGAATCTAAAGTTCAGTAAATACTGCATATTTTCATGTGGCTTAGACATGAAGCACCGTTGCATCTCAAGAAGACGATAACTAAGACTTTAAAAGTAAAACAACATGACTTAAAAGCTACAATGATTACAATCTAATTCAGCTGCCAGCATTGAAATATATGTCATGAGATTACAGTTGAAGTTCATATCGAATGCTCAGTGCTCAAGACCTAGTCAACTGTACAAGAAGACATAGTCCCAGTTGTTATCTACCTGAATTCTCTACAAATACAAGACCAAATTCTTGGAACTCCGTGCTTATGGAAAAATGGTACTTGCAATGAATGAAGAAAGATAAACTCACCACAAGATCAACACCTTCATGGCTATAATGCCAAGATGACTCGGCCTTAATCACAACAAAGGAAACATGAACAGTATCTCCTTCGTATTTAACTTCATAAGAGAAGCATTCCTCTCTATCCATCACAAATCTAATCCCAAGGACCACATTTTCGGCCAATAGAAAAACCATCAACAGCACAAAATTTCCTTTCATTCCAAGACCCATCTGTAGATTACAAAATTCAAATCTATGATTACATCCAAGATTAAAGCACTACTGAAACACAAAATGAAGGTACAATGTTGAATAATGCAACTTCAAAGAATAACCAACAAATGAAAAGAATTGAAACCGACAATACCTTTAAGATAGCTGGTATATTCACCAAAATGCTAATAACTCCAGAATTATAGTCAGATTAGGTTTGAAAACTAAGAAAAGCGAGGAAAAAGAGAGAAGATCCGTACTTTCAAACATTACTTTCCCTTATATCCAAAGGGTTCTCTCTTAAATACGTAAAATCACAAAATCCAACAAAAAGACTCAATCTTTCGAAACGATTCTTTCTGGGCAGAGCTAACGATTGAATCGAGGATCTATTTTAAGGCAAAAACGAAACTGAATTGTATAAAACCACAGATATAATTTCAAAACCGACTAACCCCAAAAAGAAGAAAGCAACTACCTTGAGGAAATGGATTTGAAAGATTTGTTATAAGCTCTTTGAAAGTCCCAATAATCGTAATGCGAACCTGCAGCTCGACAAGAAGACTTTTCAAGGGACTTTCAGATTTGGTACTATGTGCTTTGATGCAATGAGAGCTGATTACCTACTTCTGCCCACACATTATATATTCTGCACCTTAGACCCGAGCTTTCTTCCGTAAATGTATATCTGCCCGGAATGTTAATTTTAACAGTAAAAATGTTAAATTATTTAATTTTTTTATTCGGTTTTAATTTTTTAATTCAATTTATTTTAATTTTTAAAAAAATTAATCAATTTATTAATTAATCGGTCAATTTTTATTAATTAATAAATTCTTATAAATTAATTAATTTTATTTAACAATTTTTTAATTAAACTTTAAATTTTTCGATCAGACAATCTTTTTCAATCATATTTTAAATTCTTTAATTTTATCCAATTTTTTTACGGTTTAATATCAGTTGAATCTTTTTTTTTTTGAAGATAATTGAGCATAACACAAAAACAAGCTAAGGATAAGAAAGGCGGAAAAACTAACCCAAGCCAACAGGCTTACCCCGTACACCCGGAACCTACTAGCCTTTCATCCTCATCAA
>JAOTBA010000205.1:36526962-36537056 GCA_025629845.1 Erythroxylum squamatum
CATTGAAACAATATTTCGTGCTCAATTTCCATCCAAAAATTGAAACTCTTAGAGACTAAATTAAAACTCAATTTCATTAGATAATTTGTAGCCCTATTTCTATAATTTAATTCAAATCAAAAATCATCTCATTTCGATAACTAGAGAAAGAGTTATGGCTAAAACATCGAAGCATGCTCAATGAACATGTTCCAACTATATTTTCCAACTTTTAACCTCCAACATTTCAAATATAATAGTTCTACTTCCAAGAACAATTTGGGATCCAACACAAGGGACAACTATCTTCTTTGGAAGGCTCAATTCCTGCCTTACCTCCGGAGTCAGCAGCTCCTTGGCTACCTAGATGGCTTAGTTCAGTGCCCTGCAAAGACGATCACCACAACTGAGGAGACAGGTGCAAAGCAAAGCACTAACCCTGCATATCAAGTGTGGCTGTAGCAAGACCAACTTGTGTTGAATGCTATTCTGTCTTCACTCTCTGAAGAAGTCTTGGCCCAAGTTTTATTTCTTACTACATCTGATGAAGTATGGCTGGCTCTAGAGCGTATGTTCTCATCTCATTCCAAGGCACGGATGATGCAAATACGCCTCCAACTATCTACCATCCAAAAAGGTGATATGTCAGTTACAGGCTATTTTCATAAAGTGAAAAATTTAGCTGACACTTTGGCTGCCATAGGCAAGCCTTTAGAAGATGATGAAATCATCACTTATATGCTAGCTGGATTAGATTATGCTTTTGATGCTCTTGTAACTTCAGTTACAACAAGAACAAACCAACTCTCCCTGGATGATCCTTATGAACATATGTTGAGTTATGAAATGCGCATAGAGCATCATAACATGGCCCTTCAAGTCTCAGGGTCATCTGTAAATCATGTATCCTGTTTTTCAAACAATAAAGGCAGAGGGGGATACCCAAGGAGGAGGAGGCCGAGGGAGGTCTCAAATGAACTCACCTGGAAATAATCAAGCAGGAAGTAGGCCAGTTTGTCAAGTCTGCAGAAAACCAGGTCATGAAGCACTGAAATGTTATCATCGCTTTGATCACTCCTATCAAGTCGATGACATGAGAGTTGCTGCTGCTGCAATTTCTTCCCACTCTTATGATTCTGATCCAACCTGCTACACTAACACTGCTACCACAGATCACATTACAAGCGACCTCAACAAATTGACGAATAAAGAGAAGTACCACAACAAAGATCAAGTTCAAACTGCTAGTGGTTCAGGTATGGATATTACTCATATTGGTCACTCTTGTTTACAAGCTCAGGCTAAAACTCTGAATCTTAACAATGTTCTTCATATTCCTGAGTTCTCTAGAGATGTTATTTATGTTCATCGTTTAGCCATTGACAACAATGTATTCTTTGAATTTCATCCCTTTCATTTCTTAATCAAGGATTGTATCTCAAAGAAAACATTTCTTCAAGGCAGATGCGAAGATGGTTTGTATCCCATCAAACCAAGGAGCATTGCCATGTTCAAGAGGGCCATTCTCAGTATAAAACCTTCAGAAGAACTCTGGCACTGCAAGCTTGGACATCTGTCTTCAATCATTGTTCAGAAAGCTCTCCACTTCAGTAATCTTCCATTTGTTTCATCTGCAAATAAGCCTGTATGCAATGCATGTCAACAAGCCAATAGCCACCAGTTACCCTATACATCTTCCCATAAAATTTCTTCTTCTCCTCTCGAATTAGTGTTCTTAGATGTATGGTGTCCAGCTCATGTTTCTGCTGGAGGTTTCAAGTATTATCTTAGTTTTATAGATGATTTTAGCAAGTTTACCTAGATTTACTTGTTAAGAAATAAAGCTGATGTTTTTCAAACCTTTGTTCAATTTCAAACTCATGTCGAGAGGCTTCTAAATAAACAAATTCTTTGTGTGCAAAATGATTGGGGGAGAGAATACCAAAACTTCATGCTTTCTTCAAACAAATTGGTATAGCCCATCAGGTTTCATGTCCCTATGCTCATCAACAAAACGGATCGGCAGAAAGAAAGCAGCGTCATATAGTAGAGGTAGGTTCATCCTTGTTGTCTCAAGCTTCCATGTCTACCAGGCTCTGGGGAGATGCATTTCAAACAACATGTTTTCTCATAAATCAACTACCCAGTAAAGTCATTAATTACTCTTCTCCTTTAGAACGGTTGTTGAACACTAAACCAGATTACTCTTTTCTTCGCACTTTTGGCTGTACGTGTTGGCCGAATCTTAGACCTTTTAACTGCCACAAACTTCAATTTCGGTCACTTGAGTGTGTATTCCTTGGATATAGTAAACTGCATAAGGGATATAAATGTTTGAATAGGTCCACTGATCGTTTTTACTTGTCCCAAGATGTAGTCTTTGATGAGCATATGTTCCCGTTTTCAAAAGATAATATACCCTCTACTAACATTAGTTCTCCACCATCTGATTCTTCTGTCCTTCTTCCTCATATATCCTCTCAACATCTGCCTGAGTCTGTAATTAGGAGTAATCAATCTGATAATACTTGTTCTCCTACTTTGCATGCTGGTCTTGATGTTGCATGTGAATTGGCCCCTCCACAAGTCAATGATTGGTTGCATGGATTCAATTGTGGTTGGCATCTTCATGAAATTCAACAATATCAACTTGGCTGGTGGCATGCAATGAACTTGGCTGGCGGCATGCAAGTATGTCAAATATAGTTGTTGAAGAAATCATTCGTTCAATAATTTAAGGCTGCAGGATTTGGACGACGATTGCGCAGGACTTCAGCTATAAATATGGTTGCAGGCTTATAGAAGATGGATCACCATTCTTTCCTTTCTGAAATCCTCCTATCCTCTCTGTATACTTATAAGATTTGAAAGCTTTTTATTCCAGCCTCTGTACTTGTATACATTCTCCACATATTAGTAAAATTGCTCACCCTCCAGCCGTGGACGTAGGTCACATTGACCGAACCACGTAAATCTTTGTGTTCTGTCTCATTTATTTTCGTTACTATTTTTCGGGCTATTAAATTTTGGTATCCGATCCGAGGGCATTTTATCTTAACACTTGACAATGCAGAATCTTCTCAGTAAGGGGGTGATGTCAATGTACCAGAACCACAGCAAAATGTACCAGATGTACCAGAATCACTACAAACAGCACCACGGCGAGAAGCTTCACCTCTTCCAGAAGGAGCCAATGTGCAGTCACAGTCTCAAAGTTCTCAAAGTCGACACAGATGTAGATCAGTTCCTCATTTCAGTAGGAGAACCTTGTCTCAGTCACATCAAGCTTCTCAAGAATAACAAGGAGGGAGTCAATCAAGAACACGACTGCAACATAATATCCGTAAACCTAAGATTTACATAGATGGTACTATCCAATATAACACACAAAGAAGGGCACTTCTTAGCATAAGAGAACCCTCCAGCCATGTTGACGCTCTTCAGCATCCCGAATGGAAGCCAGCAATGCATGAAGAATATGTTGCTCTCATAAAGAACAAAACATAGCACTTGGTTCCTCCCAAATCAGGACTCAATGTGATCGACTGCAAGTGGGTTTATAAGCTCAAAAAGAAGTCAGATGGGAGTATTGACAGATACAAAGCCCGCCTCGTTGCCAAAGGGTTTAAACAAAGGTTTGGGATTGATTACGAAGATACTTTTAGTCCTGTTGTAAAGCCGGCAACAGTGCGACTTGTTTTGTCAATAGCAGTTTCTCGTGACTAGAATCTGAGGCAGTTGGATGTCCACAACGCTTTCCTACATGGAGTACTCGAGGAAGATGTATTTATGCGACAACCACCAGGATACATTGATGAACAACATCCTGAGTACATATGCAAACTTGACAAGGCGTTGTATGGTTTAAAATAGGCTCCCAGAGCCTGGTACTCAAGACTCAGTACAAAGCTTCAGGAATTGAAATTTGTACCTTCCAAGGCTGATACGTCATTGTTCATATACAATTGTGGCAAGGATATTATTTATATGCTGATCTATGTTCATGATATTATTATCTCAGGCTCCTCATCTCAAGCTGTGGAAAGATTACTCAAACTATTACAACAAGATTTTGCTATAAAGGACTTGGGAGAGTTACATTACTTCCTGGGAGTTGAAGTTAAAAGGAACAGAGAAGGAATTGTACTCACACAAAGGAAATATATTGATGAATTATCCTGTAGAGCAAATATGGAGGACTGCAAGACTGTAACTACACCTATGAGTACTTCAGAGAAGTTATCAAAGACACTTGGAGTAATAGTTGGTGCTCTCCAATATTTCACTCTCACAAGACCAGACATAGCATTCTCTGTGAATAAGGTATGTCAGTTCTTGTACACTCCTACACAAAGTCATTGGGTAGCAGCTAAAAGGATTCTCAGATACTTGAAGTATACGTCCACAGTTGGGCTGTCTATCAAAAAGTCGACAATTTCATTTGTCAGTGCATTTTCGGATGTTGATTGGGCTAGATGTTCAGATGATCGAAGGTCAACAGGAGGGTTTGCTGTTTTCTTTGGTTCTAACTTGATTTCGTAGAGCTCAAGAAAATAAGCAACAGTTTCTGGGTCAAGTACAGAATCAGAGTATAAGTCTCTTGCCAATGCCACTGCTGAAATTATTTGGATACAATCATTATTGGGAGAATTGGGAATTTTTCAAGCTCGACCTCCTCGGTTGTGGTGTGACAACTTGGGAGCTACATATTTATCAGCGAATCCAGTCTTCCATGCAAGGACGAAGCACATTGAAGTAGATTTTCACTTCGTGCGTGAAAGAGTGACACAGAAGGCATTGGAAATAAGGTTTATCTATTCTGAAGATCAGGTGGCAAACATTTTCACAAAACCATTACCTATTCGACAATTCTCAGCTATTTGGCGCAATCTTAAATTGATCTCTACAAGTTTGGATTGAGGGGGACTGTTGAAATAGTCAATATTGTTACTGTTTTGTGCTGATATATCGTGTACCTATTCTTTAGCTATGACTCTGTAAACTAGGCATAGATATCTCCACTATCTCTTGTATCTTTCTTTTGAGTATTTTCCGCATTATAGTACTGGCAATTTATATAAATATACAAGGTCACATCACGCTTTTGTGTGGGTGATTAACCAGCCACACTGTTTACGTATTTTATTTTACAATAACGTTGTTTTCCTTTCTTATATAAATGAAATTGAACTTTAGGCCGAGTTCGAATTGCGAAATCCAAGTTTGATCCTAATTCAGAATTCAAAAATTAAAAGAAAATTCAAAGTCAATACAAAATAAAATTATCTCATACTGATAATTTTAGATCGGGTTAAACTCAAGACATGAAACCTTTGAATTAGTTTGTACGTGACTACAAATCTACTGGTTAGACAATCAAAAAAGTAAAAAGGAAAGAAAAGACTAGGAAAACAAACCTAAGCAGCCACTATGTTCAATGACTTAAAGAATATTTAGGTCTTCTTTTATATATAAGTGAACCTAATGTACCAACAGAAGTGAAAATGGCTTCGCAACTGAAAAAGCTGTCCGAAACTCCGGCTTTTCTCTACAGTTTCCTTTCTTCCACGACGCTCACTATTCTGTTCCTCGTGGTTCTCTCTTCCACGTTTGTCCCTAACTTTCCCGCGACTCCTATTTTCGCTTATGCAAATGAAGCAAATATGATGAGCAGAACAGAGGAAGAAGCTAAAGCTCTGCTAAATTGGAAGTCCACTCTTGACAACCAAAGCCAGTTGGTGTTATCTTCTTGGGCTGGAATTAGCCCTTGTGACTGGAAAGGAATAGCTTGTGATAGCTCTGGAAGTGTTGCGTATTTCAACCTCTCATATCATGGTTTAACGGGTACACTTCAAAATCTTAACTTTTCTTCGTTCCCTAACCTCTTGAGTCTTGATATTTCCATCAACTCATTCTATGGTTCTATACCCCAAGAAATTGGTAACCTTTCCAGTATCATCCTGCTAGACTTGTCCTATAATATTTTTTCTGGGAATCTGCCCTCCGAGATAGGGAAGTTGTCAAATTTGTTAAACTTGTGGATTGGTGTCAATAAGCTTTTTGGTTCCATTCCTGTAGAGATAGGTACGCTAAGATCTGCTCGAACTATTGATTTGTCAAGCAATAGTTTCACTGGTTCAATACCCCCCATTGGAAACTTGACCAACTTGTTGCGCGTCCACCTTGATCAAAACAGACTTGTTGGATCCATCCCTCAAGAAATTGGGTTACTCAGGTTTCTTGAACTTCTTGATTTATCAACAAACAATCTCACTGGCACCGTTCCTGCTTCTATAGGAAATGGCAGTGCCATCGGGAGGCTCTTCCTTTACAGAAACCAATTATCTGGCTCGATCCCTCCAGAAATTGGCCGTCTAATTTCTCTCAAAGTGGTTGATCTGTCGGAAAATAGATTGATAGGCAAAATTCCTGAATCTATCGGAAACTTAACAAACCTATCAGGTCTTGCCCTGTTTCGAAATAAACTTTCTGGATCCATTCCTGCAGGATTAGGTGAACTTAAATCCCTTGTCGATCTTAGATTATTCACCAATCAACTCTCTGGTTCTCTTCCTCCAAAGATTGACAGTCTCACACGTCTGAGAACTTTTCTGTTGTCGGAAAATGGATTCACCGGTCAGTTACCACAAAACATATGCACTGGTGGTTCATTGGAATATTTCACTGCAGACAGCAACCACTTTACAGGTTCTGTCCCACGAAGCTTACAGAATTGCCACAGCTTGCTCAGAGTCAGGCTTGAAGGAAACCAACTAACGGGGGACATTTCTCAAGTCTTCGGGACATATCCTCTGTTGAGCTTCATAGATTTGAGTAATAACAGATTCTATGGCGAGCTTTCTCCAAATTGGGGGCAGTGCAATAATCTAACAACGTTGAAGATGTCCAATAACGGTATCACTGGTGAGATACCCGGAGCACTTGGAGAGGCAAGCAAGCTACAGTATGTCGACCTCTCTTTCAATCATCTTGTTGGACAGATTCCAAAGGAATTAGAGGGCTTGAAGTTGTTGTTCAATCTTTCCCTGAGCTACAACGAGCTTTCGGGTTCCATTCCTAACGAAGTTGGGATGCTGTCTCGGCTTGAGCACCTTAACTTGGCTGGAAATCATCTGAGTGGTCCAATCCCAGAACAATTAGGACAGTGCACGAAGCTGCTTGATTTGAACTTAAGCAGGAATGAATTTAGAAAAGATATTCCATCTGGGATTGGTGATTTGATCTCCCTCCAAAGTCTTGATCTTAGCCAGAACATGTTGACAGGACAAATACCACACAAACTTGGTGGTTTGAGAAACCTGGAGACAATGAACCTTTCCAGCAACAAGTTGTCAGGTTCTATTCCATCAACATTTGAGTCAATGAGGAGCTTGACGACTGTGGACTTATCCTATAACCAATTAGAAGGCGCCATCCCTGACCTTGAAGCCTTTCACAAGGCTCCATTTGTGGCTTTAAGCAATAACAAAGGTTTATGTGGAAATGCCACTGGCTTAAGGGCATGCCCTTCATCAACAAGCCACAGTACTGATCAAAAAAGCAGCAGAAACTTGGCCATTTTGACTGCTATATTATGCATACTGTTTCCGGTATTCGTTATGGTTGGAGTTTTCTATACATATTACCCTAAACTTAAGAAAAAATTTAGCAATTCAGAAGCAGAAAAAGCAATTCCTTTCGCTACATGGAAAAATGATGGGGGTGTTAGGTACGAAAGCGTCATGGAAGAGAAAAAGGTTCTGAGGCCACGCGCCGTTGAAAGTTAAGGGTATTAGGTGCAATGTAAATATTATAGAATTGACCCATAACACTTCTTTTAATCCCTATCTTTCGTAAACCTTTTATTTCAGTCCTTGGCTATGCTACTATTTGCCCTAGAATACATGAAAATGAATGATTTCTGTCAACTTTTCAACAAATTTTTCAGACACGTAAAAATAAAATATACAAACTTTTTTTAGTCTTACTAATTTTAAGAAATATTTTTAATAAAAGGGCAAATTTCCTTAGCAGACTTGGAGGAAATTAAGGTAAATATATGGTGAGAGTCTTATTCTATAAGATATTACTGGTTTATACTTTATAACAAATCAGTTGATTGTAATTTTTACGACGTAATTATCTAAATATATTTTTTATCTTATGTATATTTATTTAGTTAAATGATGGATAGGATAAAGTTCTTATGATAAATATACATTGTAAATAAAATATGAAAATTTATAATTATAAAATTGATATTACATTTATGTATTACCTGTAAATTATTAATAAATATTGTTCTAGTAAGACTAAACATTAATAGAGCGTAAAGATTAATGCATATTATATTTCTTTGTTATGAATTAAGTAAATAATTTCATAAACTAAAGTATGAAGATATTTAAAGAAACATGTGGGTTAACTTGCTTGAGAATTATCCTTGGACTCGATCCCAAGCACGGGCATGTTACAGCTTGTTATAGAACAAGTACTAAACTGACTTGATATACAAATTCTATTTTAAAAATTAGAATGTTCCATTATTTTTTATTAATATTGATACCAAAAAAATTATTGGCTAAAGTAGAATGACATTTTAAAATGATATTCAAATGTTATTAATTGAATCAATTATTAATGATGGAGAACTAATATAATTGAACAATAGACATTAATGCTATGTTCTATGTTTTGTTTATGTTTAATGTTTTGTGAAATATTATATGATGAAATGATTGAATTATGTAAAAAAAAACATGTATAAAATGATTAGTTCAAATTACTTTAACATTTCTAATATTTAATTGGTTATGATACATTAGTAGATGGGGATCTTGTTTTGTTAGTATAAATTATTTAATTAAAAAATTAAAGATAAATTATGATAATTCATATATCTTAAATATGAAATAAGGTTATGCTTTATATCTGTTGTCATCATATTTAAGAATTTAATAAGCCACAGACAAAGAGTAGGTGTAGAGAGAAAAATATAATTTAATCAAATTGAACTTGATTGTAAAGTTTAAGAAATTTTAAAGTTTAATTATGAGATATTTAATAAATAAGAAAAAAATATGAGATATCAAATCTTATTTTAGTTTAATTAGTATTTAACTGAAATTAATTATAATTCTAATTAAATTATAATTAAATTGCTAAAAATTTCAAAACTTATTATAAATAGATATAAGGCTAAAAGAACTAAAGCTCCTGCTTACTTTTCTTTTCTCTACTTATAGAGTTCTCTCAACTTATTCATGTAAATATCATTATAGGTCAAACACGCGTAGGATTAAGATAGATGTAGTTTCAAAAACAATTCAAAGAAAACTGCAAGAAAAAAAATCAAACTACATTAATAAGGTATGATTTACATTTATATTTTATTATGTTCATATATTAATCATATTATAGAATCTAAAATAATTTTAAATTTTGAGAAATCAAAATTTAGTTAAATCTTAAATTTAAGCGGTTCAACCATTATATTGAATTTTTCTAACAGAATTTAGACACTTAATATTAATATAAAAAACTTATTATTTTTTTGGTAATTCAATAAATTTTATAAAAAATAATACGAGGTTATGTACATAACAAAGGATTTGCTAAACAGAAATCCCATACCTACCAAAGGAACAAGCCAGGACAACATCATAAGGAACCTAGCTTAACCTTGTAACAACACTACCAACTACTCTCCTCCACGAACTTCCTACCAAGAAGCTGTATAAAGCTAGTGTTTACAGCCCAATCACCCAAGTGCACCAACACAAGCTATCAACACAAAAAGACCAACATACATATTCCAAACTCAAAATACTAAAGCCGCAATCACCAGAACTAAAGAAGAAAAAAAATTATTGGTATCAAGATTATATTTTTACTTGCAATTTATATATTATTCTAAAAAAAGTTACTAAATTTTAATTAATACGTGACATTCAATTTAAATTAGATAAATAACCATCATTTCAATAATAATTATTACTATCATAACTAATATTGTCTAAATTATTTTTATATTACTTTTTTTTAGGGGAAAATACATTCAATTAATCAAAAAAAGTTTGCAAACAAGCTGGTGGAGATGTCCAAAAATTAAAAGA
>JAOTBA010000205.1:36537156-36549477 GCA_025629845.1 Erythroxylum squamatum
TGTAAAACTGTTGTGGTTTTTTTATTTTCAGAAACAAAAAATCACAACAGAGTAAACCAAACACGTTTTACTTACCTATTTTTCTTTTTATAAAAACAGCAACAAAAAAACGGAAGAAAAAAACGGAAACAAACAGCCCCTTAGTTAATTATATTTTCACCGGGTTAATTACATAAAAAATTTTAAACTTTCATTAATTTTTCAATTTTATCCTGAGCTTTAAAAAGTAAAATAAAATACTCAAATTTTTATTTTTTTTAATTCTAACCCGACGTTAGTACTTCTGTTAAGTTTAAAAATGATTTAAATCAGATTACGCAACCCTGACGACTTTACTAATTCAGTACGTTGTAATGCGAGAGTAACTTGAGGCAACAGAAGAACAAATAGAAAACAAATAGCTGAAGGCGTCGGGAGAATAACAAATAACGTCAAGTTATAATTGAAGAAAATTGAAAACTTGAACATTTTATTACCACTTTTTAAAATTTAAGCTAGAATTGAAAAAAATTAAAAGTCTGGGCATTCTATTTCTGCTTTTTAAAGTTCGAGTTATAATTAAAAAATTGACAAATGTTTGAAGTTTTTTTTACAATTAACCCTATTTTTATCTTATACATATTACTTTGTAAATAAAGTTATAACTAAATCATAATTATAACCTTCATATTATATATAGGAACTCTTTAATCACTATTACTATTAAGATTAGACATTACTAAATTAAAAAGATTTTATGATCCTTTGATATAATTTATTTGCTTAATTAAAATATGAGAGTACCAAAAGTTGTATAAATATTTGTTAAAAAATAAGTTTACTAAACTAATTGGACATAAGAAACTTATATAATAACAACGACTTAGTAAAAAATTATGCTAAACACAGATCAAATAATATTTAGTATACACAGCCTTACTCCTAACTAGTAGAGAAGCTATTTCCGAACATAAGAAATTTATATGAAATATTAATTATATATCTATAGCAGTGTCCTTTATAATAATTGTATATTATTTAAAGGCAGCTCTTAGGACTTAATTGTACATTATTTAAAGCATTACTGAATGCTAACCGATTATAATAATTATATCCCTGTTAATTATTCAGCAATATAAGAGTTTGATGAATACATAATTAATTTGTCAAAGTAAGAAAAAGTTTTTCATGATTCTGGATTAGCATTAATTTAGTTAATTTTTCTTCAAAGTAAAAAATAATTAAATAATAATATTCTATAATTAATGCAATTGAACTCAAATAATACAAAATTGAATTTTATACTCTCTATCTAATAAAAATTAAATTTAATATAAAATGGATGAAAATAGTTAATCAAACAAATTTTAATATTTGGATAATGTGTTATTAGATATTAAATTTAATTTATAAATATAAATTACTTAATTAAAATTAAAAATAATTTATTTAATCTTAAATATAATCAAATATAGTAAACTCTTAAAAACTAGTAATTTTTATATAACCTAATTTTGACATACCTAATTATTGGACATATTCATCAGTAAAATTTTTATTAACATTTTAAAATTTGAACTGATTCGAGCTATTTAATAATAAAAACCTTGAACAGACTAATTTTTAAGTTTGATTTTAAAATTTTCACTTTGATTTAGTTTAATATTTTTTTTTGTTAAAAATCAATAGTAAAATAATTAATTTTTATAAAATAAAATAAACTAATTAATTTTTATTTAATTTTTTAATTAAACTTTAACGAAAAGTATAAACTTTTTCAATCATTTTTTAAAATTTTAATTTTATTCAATATTTAACGATGTAATACTAATTGAATCTTTTAAACCTTATACTTCTAATTTTATCGATTTAATTTCAATTTTGAGAATATTGAATTTTACAAAATTTATGAAATTGAGGGAAGATGTGAAAGGGAAATTAGTTATTTTCACATCTTCCCTCAATTTGTAGACAATATTGTAAATGTGATCATGAATTGATATTTTCAACGAGATAGAAATGCACTCTCCCCTTTGTTTACACAGAAGAAAAGGAAACAAGAAAGGGAGACTCAGTGTACTCGTAGACAATATTGGCTTAAAAGGAAGACAAGGTTACATGTCTCAGCCAGTAATGAAGGATCAAATGCATCTCTGTGAGCGGTTAGGTAAAATCTTCACCAGAATGACAATTCCTGAAGGGGCAGACAATTCCATATCTTATTTCTCCTACGTAGGGAGGAAGTCAAGTGATAAACAAGGCATGCATTTAAGTTGTTTGATTTTAAGTGGAGAACTATTGCAGTAGCAGATAAGAGAAAATAAGAAGACAAAGAAGACTGATCTTATTGCATCAAACTGAAGAGCACGACATGCCTATTTAAAGGCTTACAAATAACTAATTAGCATAAAAATAGGAAACTAGCTGTTACATGCTTTGACTACAAACAGAAAAACAAACTCCAGATTTTGCTAACTAATCTTGAGATTCTGCAGATAATTACTGCAGTAAATTTTGGATCATATCTCCAACATAAGTGACTGTCCCGAAAACACAGGTTTATCTCTAAATAATGGGCATCAGGCATGCAAATGAAACTAAAATGATGGACTTGAACAGTACTGATGACGGCAGTCGTCCCTTGTCGTGGCGAAGAAAGAGCGCCTGATAAACTGGTAAATGCAGCACAACCAGAAGGAAACAAGAAACAACCTGAAGGGTCAACGTTTGTTCAGGCTTGGAATTCATATCCAACATGACCCTCTTGATCATTGCTCCGAGTAAGGCAAAAAGGTTTAGTATTGCCACTGCTGCTAGAAGAATGAACATTATACTTGAGATTCCAAATTCCATGATCTCTTGCTCATACCTTTCCAAAACATCTTCTGTCATCACCTTGGCTGTAACTGCAAATGCTGTATGTGACAGTCCAACTAGTTTGATAACCAAATCAATGCATGCGAAAAAATAGGCTGTGGTTCTTCTAATCACCGTCATTCTTTGGAGGTTCCACCAACCTCTCAGTGTATATCCAGACTTCAAAGCCTCAAATATACTATAGATGCTCCTTGCCATAAAAGCGTATGCAAAGGGTGCGAACCACAAGCTCGATACCTGAGAATGCCAAGATTAGTTTACCAGCAAAATGTCGAACGAATTAGTTTATTGTTATCCACTTCGACTTTGTGCACATATTATGATTTGTCTTAGTGTCAAGCTTGAATTCTGGAGATTTTTAGGGTTATGATATTGAACGATTACTTATCAGTGGACGAGACTTTAATGGACCATTTAGGACCACTGGACAAGTAGCAGAACAGATGTCAATAGTGGGAAAGTTTGGAAGAATAGGATACCTGAGGGAACAACGGGATGCCACGGATCAGGCAAAGAGGAGGGGCAACGACATAATATAGTGTATGCAAGGAAAGCGGAGCCCATAAGAGATAAACACTGTATCCCATTTGAGCACCAAGGCTTAGCTTGCCATGAGCATATATAAAAGGGCAATATTTGGAGAAGAAAATCTGAGACAACCCTTCACACCACCTTTTCTGTTGAATCAAAGCCACGTCCAAGGTGCTTGGGGCTACACCCTTGAACGCTTCTCTACCTGGATAATAATATACTGATTTCCAACCCCTGCATTGGATTGTCATTCCAGTAACTACGTCCTCTACTGGACAGCCATAGACCAATCCCATCTGCAAATTCATAAACTCGATCTGTTTCACAACTGGAATTCACAGTGAAGTTGCAAGACAAAAAACTTTAAAAAGATCAGCAGAGAGAGGAACCTCTTTCCCCCATGGAGTGTCCTTCTCATACTCGCAACTAATAAAAACTTTCGATGCTTCTTCTAGTTCATTTGTAGTTCTCTCTAAATTACTACTTTTGGCCCCATTATTGTTCAATCTTTCTTGATAGACCTTGGAGTATTTTTTTCCAGCAAGACTTTCTCTTCTGTGGAAGCATCCAGTGCCACAGTACAATGCTGCATCATATCCATCCATGCCAGCCAGCTCAACCTTCAGGAAAAACCATTCTATGAGCAGCTACAGAGAAGTAAGCTAGGATTTCCATTTATGTACTGGTGGTTAAACGAGATATTGGAAGAAAATCATGCTAAGGTCCTGAACTTCATATACCTTATGAACAACCAAGCCGGAACCTGCATAAATATCATTCTTGGTGATGTTACTGAAGGTCTGAGGATGCTGCAGAAAACCGATTTCATGGCCTTTCTCATCATCCAGGAAGAAGCATAGTGCATCCATTATTGCGTCTGGATCATTTGCTTTCATATCACAGTCTAGGTTGAGAATAATAGGTGCATTACTTATCTCTGACGAAACTCGGATCTGCATTTTAATAGATTCTGTCACTTCACCAATTGGATTAAATAAACAGACAAGGAATCACCTTCTCTTTTAGCGATTCTGCAGTCAGTAATCAACTGTGCCGCTTAACATAACTACTAAACTCAAAGGGTTCTCATTTCCAGAAACTCGGAGGTAAGTGGGGCAGAGATGAGTACAATGACAACGGATAGCAATTTCAACAGGTGATACATTGCACAGAAGATTCTAAAACGATGGCAATTTCAACAGGCGATGTATAGCAACAAAGATTATATTGAAAAGACTTTCTCTGCTCATTCCTCTGCAATATATATATATACTTTATTAAGAATATGTATTTATCTTTGCGTAATTTAGTGCAATTTCAAGAACGGTTACCAGTGCATTCATGGCTCCAGCTTTGAAGTTATGATGATATTGGGGTCTCTTCTCTCTCGCCATGTAAACTAAAGTTGGCAGTCGACTCCCATCTTTGTCCACAGCTGTGGCATGCCTTCCATCAATAATGATCTAAGCCATAATCGAAAAGCAAAGTAGAATCACCAACTGTAACTTATTGATCGGGAGTTCAAGGCAAAGTATTGGACATATTTGGTTTTTGGTTTCCGAGGACAAGCGAGAAATAAAGCCTAAAGTTTGAATTTGAAAGTTGTACATGACAGTTGAGTAGTTTACCTGCACGATAGATTGGTGATCCCCCTTTGTTACTTTGTGATTCCATTCCAAGAATCCTTTATGTTGGCCTCGTATGTCTCTTGGAATGCTACCCTTGTGAGTGATCGATTCAATTTTGTTCCTCATATCTTCATATAGTTGCTTGATGAAAATTCAACTGGTGTAAGTTATTAGAACTAGAATTGATGTGTTCTTGCAAGTCATAGTTCAAACTAAACATAAATGCATGGTAGAACTACTTCTTTTAGAAAGCATGTTCTACATCCAACTTCCTTGCTTCTTGTATCCTTAGATCACTCTTTCATTGGCACTCATGTCTCCGATCATATATAGAAACAAGAAACCGTTATCTATAAACCTATATGTTCAATCAGAGGGACACAAAAACATAGTACAGCACCTCTCGACTTGAACAATTAGAATCAAGCTAACTATATAGTTACCTTAACAATCAACCATTCTTGTGCAAAGGTTGTGTCTTGACCATTATGACCCCCTGCAAAGTAGGCTTCTGGGGACCTTTGTTGGATGTTATGTCTTTTGCAGAAGGGTATCCAGTTTTTAGAGAAGTGAGAGGCCTCGAGGAGAGCATAGAAGGTCAAGTCTGAACCGCCATCGTCAGAAAGATAAACGTTTAGCTTCTCTGCCGGATAATTGTATGCCATGAGAGATAGAACGGTGTTCATCACCAAAATTGGAGGCTCTAACGCTGGGTCCGCCGTACATACAAAAATATCAACACCTGGTAACTTGTCTCTGTATCTGTTTCATGAATATGGAAGAATAAGTACCTTGAGTTTAATTAACAATCATTGAAAATATCAATAAAAGGCTTACTTTGACTAACTACTTCTAAACTAGAACAGGTAATTATGGACCACAATCCACCATACGGACAGTCTTGTTCAGGAAACAGGACTGAGTATGCCCCAAGAAGGAAGCAACTATTGATAGATACTTTTCCGTAAGTCGCAGAAAACTTGGTTTTCCTTATCATGACTGAACTGCAGTTTACTGAAATCAGCAAATTATACCGAGTTACTATTCACCAACTTACATGCACCATATCCTAAACTTAGCAGAAAACAAGTGGCTACCTATAAATATTTCCATTCAAGATGTTAAAGGAGTCAGAGGATTGTCAAATAACCTTCGTAAGAGCCTCTCTTTGAAAGGGTATCGACGAGTAACATTCCAACGTATGGCCTGTGTGCAAGCCCAATAGAGACCAAAACCTATTTCTGCCAAGAACATACCAATCCAAATCCACCTTCCTTGCTCTCCTACTCCTGGAAGGAAAAAGATCCTGTATGCCCATATCAAACATATGCACACAAATATTGTAAATGCTAGAAGCTTGAAGGCAGCCCCGCCCTTTGCTTGTTTACTCTCAAAAAGAGGAAGTGCCTCTTCATTTAGAACTTCCCTTGCCATTTCTCTCTCTATACCATACCTTACATGAGGGGTGATAGTATAAATATATATCTACAAGGAATCAAAATCGACAAAACTAAGATAAATGTTCGTATAAACAATGATGAGAGACACCTAACTCATGGAAGGATTGAAATGGCAAGTCTACTCCACTAGTAAAAAATAGCAAGAAAACAACTTGCGTCGGCTGTTTGTGGTTCACGGTCAATCATTGATCGCCGGGACCGCACTTATTTGTTGGAAATCTAAACTTCATATGCCAATAGTTAAAGTGTTAGTCAACAAAATTTAAGACTGATTTAAGAGAAAATTTGAAAGGTCAAATTATAGTTATTTTGGGCGTGTAACGTGTAGATTTAAAACTCTTTAAGTTTAGTTTCAATAAGTGAAAGTCTCAAGTCATTTGAACTTTTCTTTAAAAAGTTATGAATGTTTTAGTAAAGGATGTTGGAGATGGCTCAGGAGTTCAGACTGATGTTGGACGAGTTCAGACATGCAAGTCATGCATAGACGTATGAGGAAGCGTTCGTAGAAGATCAAAATTGGGCAGTTAACTGACAGTTAGAAATTAGATGTTATAAATACTGTAATTTGAATTGATTTTGTGTAGTCCATTGTTTACATCGATAATCAATAGCATTCTGAGGAAATCTCAACGATTGGTTGAGTTCTTGCATATACTCTGTTCGACTCTGTTCTTAAAACTCTCTCTCACTCTAAAACTTCTCTCTATCTTACGTTGGTTATTCTTGGATATCTTGGTGTATGATTGATCGGTAACGACAAAGGATGATCAAAATAAACTATATTGTTTAGAATTCGGATATTTATTATTATACGAATTTATAAAGTCTTTATCTAATGTTTAGGCTTTATAAGGAGTTGTAATAAATTGTTATTGTAGAGAATCTAAAGAGTTTTTTTTTTAAAGTAGAAGATCCTACACTTGGATTAATGATAATGAGAATGGAGAACTGCCGGAATAGTTCCCCAAATACACAGTGGTGAAAAATGAATGGATGCTCGAGCAAGAGAGTAAGCAGCACCAATCATAATGCAGCGTATCTATCGAACTTGGATATCCGAGTGTATCTCTAATAATTTCTTACAATCCAACACAATAATACCAAACTCAGAAAAGTCTAAGGATTGAGAGTTAAGTGTAGAGAATAAAGATTGAAAATCAATAAAAATGTAGCTGCTTGATTGGTAGTGGGCCAAGACGAATTGCAATGCCGTTCTTAACGTCAAAGCTTCAGTCGTTGTCGGAGATTTACAGCCTATAGAATGGCTAGATAAAGCTTGAAGAAACCGCCCTTCACTATCTTCAAAAACCACTCCACTGCTTCTTGCATCTTCAACTTGAAACAAGGCTCCATCACAAAAAGCTTGCCAACTCAAGCTTTCAAGATTAACACAAACAAGTAGACTAGAAGTACTAACGTTGCTGCCATTTCCAGCACCTACAGAATCTCGCAAACGTGAGACAGATTGCCAGTTAGCAAGCTGGGCAGCGGCAAGATTTACAATCTAGTTCGGTGGGACAAATTTTGCAGACCAGCAGAAGTCGTTCCTCGACCGCCACAAATGCCATGCTATGTAAGTAGCGAACTCTGCTCTTTCTTGGCCATGGTTCTCTCAAATCTGCATAAACAAATCAATAAAAGTGGCGTTTATGGGAGGTGCAGGAAAACCGACAATACTCCAACACAGTGATGCTCTATGACAATGACCTAACACTTGATCACCAATCTCAATAGATGAGTAGAAAAAACAAGTTGAATTCACATCAAGCCCTCTCCTGAAAAGATTAAACTTGGTGGGAAGCACATCCCGACAAGTTCGCCACGTAAAATCACGCACTTTGGGAGACACATTAAGAGCCCAAATTCGTCTCCAAATATTTGATTGTACAATATTTTGAGCATCTCCTACATCACCTAAGCTCACCCAATAACCGGACTGAACCGTATATACCCCCTGCTTCTCAAAGTGCCACAAGAGAGAATTTGCAAAAGTGTGAATAGATAAAGGAATGGCAAGAATAAACTTCACATCTCTAGCAGAGAAAGATTGCATTAATTTGCCCACATCCCACTCATTTTCCCCATCGACAAAGAAATCACAAACGCATGACACTGGATCAAGACAAATAGCACCATCCTCGGCCTTGAAAGAATCCGGTTTAGGAATCCATGGATCAGTAGCGGCCACAATACTCATTCCATCACTAACATGCCACCTAACGCCTTTCCGCAAAAAAGCAATAAAAGCATAGATACTCGACCATACAAAACTCAGGTTATTACCTTTCTGAGCTTTGAAAAGATCCCCCCTCGGGAAATATTTAGCTTTGAAGATGCGACAAAATAGAGTATTTTGCGCCGTAAGTAATCTCCAACCTTGTTTAGCTAACGTAGCAAGATTGAAGTGTTTGAGATCCTTGAAACTGATACCGCCTTGTCTCTTTGGATAAGACATTCTGCCCCATGATAACCAATTGATGCCTTTACCTTGTTCTTTCCTACCATTCCACTAGAATCGTGATAATATAAAGAAACTTGGTTGTTATTCTTCTCTTCTTTCTACTTCAAAAGTTTCTAATACACCATTAGACTCTAACAAATTGGTATAAGAGCAGTGACAACCTCTAGCATGACGCCACTCGGACAAGTTCTATTACTGCATTTTATGAAGAGTAACTATGACAATTGGAATCTACAAATAAAGGCATTACTCAGTGTGCAAGATGTGTGGGATGTAGTTGAAAATGGCTACGATGAACCAACAACAATGGGTAGTATGTCGACGAATCAGATAAAGATGTTGAAAGAGACCTGTATGAAAGATAAAACCACACTTTACCTCCTTTTTCAAGCAGTTGATGAATCCGGTTTTGAGAAGATCGCTAGCGCGACAACATCAAAATAGGCATGGGAGATTCTTGAAAAGCATACAAAGGTGCAGATCGAGTGAAATAAGTTCACCTACAAACACTTAGAGGTGAGTTTGAATTTTTAAAAATGGAAGAGTTGGAATGTATGTCTAATTATATTACAAAGGTACAAATGGTGGTGAAACAACTCAAAAGAAATGGTGAGGTGATGAGTGATGGTCGAGTAGCAGAGAAAATACTAAGATCCTTAATTGATGATTTTGAGAATGTGGTGCATGCAATAGAAGAGCTTAAAAACTTGGCAGAGATGACCATCAATGAGCTCTTAAGTTCCTCGGAGGCTCATGAACAAAGAACGATGAAAAAGAAACAAGAGGTGTTAGAGGAAGCAATTCAAGCCAAGGCGACACTAAAAGACGAAAAGTCAGACAGCCGCGATAGAAGTCGTGGTAGAGGTCATGGTGGCTATAGAGGTCGAGGTAGAGGTCACGACAGAGGCCATGGTAGAGAACAAGAATGGCAAGATAATAAGGAAGATACGAATCCACAAAACTCGTATGTCAGAAGTCGAAGTCGAGGAAGAGGAAGATCAAGTAAGTATAATGTTCAATGTTATAATTGTGAAAATTATGACCATTATGCAGCATAATGTTATTTCAACGAGAAGAAAAATGAGAATCGGAAAAAGGAAGAAAATGGAGGTGTTGCTAGCCAGCAAGGAGGCCGACTCCAATAATGATTCAGTATGGTACTTGGACTCCAGTGCGAGCAATCATACGTGTGCTATAAGCATGTGTTTACCAAAATAGAAGAGATTGTGGATAGTCATGTATTATTTGGAGATTCCTCAAAAGTGAAAGTCAAAGGGCAAAGTAAGTTTCTTATCCAATGTAAAGATGAAATGAAAGGTTTATTCATAATGTTTATTATGTCTCGGAAATCTACTCTTAATATGGTCCAATAGTTAAAGTGTTTGTAGTTGATAGAATTTAAGACTGATTTAAGAAAGAAATTGAAAGATCAAATGTTAGTCGTTTTGGGTATTAACCTATTGATTTAAAACTTTTTAAGCCTAATTTCAGTTAGTGAAAGTTTCAAGTCATTTGAATTTCTCTTTAAAAAGTTATGACTATTTTAGTGAAAGATGATCAAAATTAACTATGTTATTTAGAATTTCGTTATTTATTGTTATATGAATTTTTAAAGTCTTCATCTGATCTTTAGGCTTTATAAGGAGCTGTAATCAATTATTATTGTAGAGAATCTAAAGAGTTGATAATACAAAGAAACTTGGTTGTTATTCTTTCTCTTCTGTCTAATATGAAAAACTGTAGGGGTATAATAGTTTCACAAACTTTCAAATTTTTCCGCAGTCAGTTCTAGCACAATCAAAAATCAAAAAATAAACGCACAAATATAAATCAACACTGAAATTTGGTAACGCAGTTCGACACACCTTGTCTACATCTGTGGGGCCCTCATCCAACTTAATTCTTTCATTAACGATAATAGTTATATACGAGGCTTTACTAAGCCAACACTACTCAACTTTGACACTATCGCTCGTCCTCACAACTCGTGAAAGAATTTCACACCCAATAGTACGACTACTTCATACTAACCTCAACAGAGGATTTTCTCAAATAATGTTTAATGATAACGAAACAAAATAAGCAACTCGAGTGATTAAACAAAATTCAACATAAATGAAAACACTTGAAAAAGAAAAGAAGAACAACTTTTCGATAGGTTCAGCTCCACTGAAACAGGTCTGAAAGTTGTCACCACACACCATGGGCTGATTCACGCAAATAGCAGTATTAACTCACAACTGCAGCAGGAAGACATCAAGTATGACAACTCACCCAAACAAGCCTTCACACAAAATCTAGCAGACTCCACACCACGAGTAACCTTGGCAGAAATCACACACAATATGCAGAGCAACCCAACTATGAGCTATACAACGAAAATCAACATCCAGTCGTTACCATTCCAAGATGTTGCACACACAAAGAAAACAATCAACAACTGTTGCAACCCAAGATGGAATTATATCAACATAGAGATTCCTACGTTAGTGCTTTCATGCTTTGTGTTTCAATCACTAGATCAAATAAACTATGACCTCACTTGACACACCTCTCTAACTTCAGCAATTATACAATATCTCTCAAATCACCAAAATAATCAGATCAAAGTCTCACTTTTTCACACACACCCCTGCAGCCAACACCGAAAAAGCAATCACCAAATCACACACATGAGGAATCTAGAAAAGCAATTCACACACACAGGGCGTTGAGAATTAGAATCACACACGCAAGGACTTCTCAAGCAATCTTACGAAATTCTTCAATGATCCAACGTGATCTCCTACATTCCCAATAATAATATACTTCTATTTCACTTCAAGTTTTATCCAAGAATCCAATTCAAATAAGAAGTGTTACTTATTTACACCTCGTCTTAATTTAGATTTTAATCATTATATTATAGATCCAATAATTAAAAATGTCAAAATTAAATAATAAAAAATGTAACAAATATCTTAACATAATACAATATTAGACTCTAACATTCTTAGTATGGTTTTTGTCTCCGGAGATTAAAACTGAAGCTCGTCCTACACTCCTACTCCTAATAAATTCCATCATTTACCAAATTCAATAAGACGTTTGTGTTTGTCGTCAATTTGTTAACGAACCTCCACTTGATGGAATAAAAATATGCAACTCTCGTAACGACATCAGGATTATTAAAGATTCGTTCTTTCTTAAAAGCTTCATCTCACTACAAGAAAAATAGAGTTTAGCGACGGAAATTACCGACGAAATTTGTACATATTTCGTCGGTAAGCTTAATTAGCGACGAAATTTACTGACGGATAACGGCGTCAGAGAAACGGCTGTCGGTAAATTTACCGACGGAAATGTTTTCCGTTGGTAAATTTATCGACGGTTATTCTGTTCGGTC